>JASAON010001559.1:0-56005 GCA_030849065.1 Jaenimonas drosophilae
CAAGGCCGCTCTCTCCAAGATGCCCAAGCAGAACGTGGAAGTACTCAAGAAGTTCGGCTACGCGTAAGTCATCGCCAAGAAATGATTTGGATTTTGATGGTTTTGTGTAATGAATTGCATTTTTGTCTTCACACGTCTGACCTCTGCCGTCGTATGTTTCCTTCGCTCACATGTAATCAATTCTCCTCTTCCACCATTCTTCACCAGTCTTCTTCCTAGCGAGAATTCACAATTGTATGTATCTGTTCCACTGCACCAAGAAATGACTTCCAACGAAGAAGCTGCTCCGGAGGAGACGAGTTTGCGCCGTCGCGAAACGAAATTGTCGTACGAAGAGTTCCAAAGCGTGTATCTAAATCAGGCCAAGGCCGAATACCTCAACTACCTTTGTCAGAAACGCAGGATTGATCGCCAGCTCCGAGCCCTCCAACCAGGTCCACCGCAACAAGTTGCACCGGCAGTTGCGCCTCCAGCTCGTGCAGTAAACCCCTTCCCAATTCGTTTCGATGAGATTCTGCGACAGGCAGCAGAGATGATGGAAAGGGCCGTGATGCCTTTCGTTGTTGACGTACTGCTCGGGATGCTAATCACGGGCTCCTTTTCAGTGTCAAGTTTTCTTTACACCGCAGTGATGTACGGTGTTCTGTATGCGCTTGGATATGTAGGTAGCCTGTTTCGGCTCAGGTTCGCACGGCCAAATGGGGTGCAGAGGTACCGTCGTTCCCTTGTAGGCAGTTTGTTTGCGGCCCATCCGCAGGCGCGGGAGTTTCCTCGTCGTTGGGGTTATATGGGGCTGAAGGCTGTCGAAGCATTTGTTCTCAGTTTTTGGCCTTGCTATTCCCTTGACCAGTTAGAGATGGAGTTGCAAGCAGATGCCATTGTTCGCGAGCCTCCGCCACCACCACCTACGGGAACACCGCCAGCAGTAGTCGGGGTTCCAGCGCCAATGCTTGCTCCACCCGTGGCTGCCGATCCACAACCAATCGTGGCGAGAGAAGTCAATTTGCAAGCATCGCCGTCCACTGATCAGCAAGAGCCAGTGCGTACCTCAACGCCGTCTCCAGTGCTTCCTACCGATCCACAGCCAAGCCCGTCGCAAGAAGTCAATCTGTATGAGTCGCCTTCCACTGAGCAGACGGATGAAGGGCACGCATCAACTCCGCCTTTAATGTCTCCTGCCCATCCAGAAACACCTCTTTCCGGTACGGAGGATGAGCAGTCTGCTTAGACAAATTATCTATACTTTCGCCCTTCTTCCTCTGGAGTACCTCGATTCTGCTGTTATTCTCAATATTCAGAGAGAGATCGTTCCTCATGGATTCGTTAAAGGGTATCATCGCTCGCAATTAATCTCGTTCTTTTATTCTCCGTTGAAGAACTAGTAGCACTATTGCTCCTCCCACACCAGTACCGCACTACATATTGCAATGGAGCTCTCATTTACTACTGTATCAACTGCGGTGTTGCTCATCGTTCTCATTGCGCTATATATTAAGCTGAACATCAAGAGCCGGCAACACCTGGTGGAGAAACCAGATTCTAACGTATTCGTTCCTCGACCATATACATTGGCCGAACTGTCACAATACGATGGAAAACAGAAGCCTTTTGCCTTCGTTGGAGTAAAGGGCATCATTTACAATGTTGACTTGCAATGGTATGGTCCTGATGCCCCTTACAACGCCTTTGCAGGCTGTGATTGTTCGAGGCAACTGGGAAAAGTTGTGGTGGGTCGCACTGAAATTAATGCCGACTGGACTCGTCTGTCTCCCTCGCACCTGCAAAACCTGAATGAGTGGGAGGAGCGTCTTCGGAGTAAATACTCCGCCGTTGGGTGGATTTCAGACCCATTCAGCGACTTCCTCGGAAGAGCAAAGTCCTTGGAACCCTAAAGTGGTTCACTTGCCATCAAAATACAGCGCGCACTCCCGAAACACACAGACTGTTCGTCAATCAACTATTGTGTTCATACCACCGTACACTGTTTCTCTCTTTCCTCATTGATCAAACAACGCGGAAGCTCTAACGCTCCCGAGATCGCAAATAATAGTACAGAAGCCAAGAAGCGCCAACGCTACTGCTCACAGTAGAAGTCACATTGGCGGCACACAGCCGAAACTCCTCTGGTAATCGGGCGGGGTCATTGATATGCCAATGACAGTGGTTGGGCGAAGTAGAGGGTCCACCAGTCAGAAAGTTGCACCCCCTTCCATTTCTGCAGCAGTTGATACACAGTCTCCAGAAGAAGGTGCTGCAGATGAATCATCGCATCAGGAACCACTTCAGAGTACCCAAGAGGAAGTTAGTGCACCTGCATTGGTGGTTCCCGCCACTGTAATGAAAACCCTGCGTGAGCGCATTCAGTATCTCCAGGAGGCATTGCTCCGGGCTGGTGAAAGTGTGAAACTATGCACGCAAATCCCAATTACAGTAGAGATAGCCATGGCGCAAGATAATTGTGCCTCGGGGTCTTGGCAAGCCTTTACGGCTAAGAGAAATTCCAATGATTGCCAGCTTGATGCAGGCGAGGACAGCATTCGAACTGAAGTTGCGTCTGCAAAAGACTACCTTTCTGCGAAACGGCTAAAAGAGGTCTCCTCTCGAGCAATGTCAGATATGACAGGAACGTTGTCAACACTATCAACAGAGCTCAGACACTCCAAGGATTGCGTAGATACTCCCCTAACGCTGTTGCCAGAGTTGGTGGAGTTCATGCGCGAAGCACGAGTATCTTCTGCGGGCTGTGAGATTTATCAAGCAGAGGCACTGCCTCAATCACTGACGGGACCCACAACCACTGGGAATCACCCGCTGATTGTTGTGGACCTCTCGGCATCAATTGAATCGCCAAAAACGTTTCCGAGCAGCCCACACACTTCAGCCTCAGTAATGGTACCAGCAGCCACGTCTGTAGTCGCGGCATCGACACAGACTGACGGAGGCAATAGCTCGACGGCATCTGAGGTTACCCGTCTTCTCCGAGAGTTAGGTGAGGCTAAGGAGGAGCTGAAGGATCACAAGCGCAGTCTGAGCGAGCTATCCAGCAAGTATCGCTCCATGGAGTCACAGTATGTTGAAGCCACCGCCCAGTTAGATCGATTTTGGGACGAAGTTGCTCAGCAGGACCGTACTCGAGATGGTAGTCAGACCGAAAACGATAAAGAGCTTCGGCGGCTACGTATTCTTATGCGCTTCTCGGAGCTCAAGAAGGATAGTGACCAACTTCCCGGTGTCTCCGGCCAGCTAGATGTCGCATCTCGGCAGTTGGAACGTCTACAACGGGAGCACACAGCCATCGCCCGTCAGCAAGCAGACTACGTGCGTTGCGTCCGCTCGTTGTGTGGCTATGCCCTTGAGATACTTGCCGATCCATCACAGGGTAATGAAACGACAGAAGATATGGCACGGTATATTCTTGATCGTTGCCGAGAAGTAGATGGCAAAATTCCCAATCCACCATTGTGGACAGTGCCGCGGCCTGACAGCAGAGGCCAAGATATTGGTTCAGGAACTAAACGCAAAGAAATCCCGGATGAAGTTCAGGCTGCACATGGGCTCCCTCCGCGGCACAGCCAACGGACAGGAAGTGCCACTACATCGGCAACGTCGAAGCATCCCAAGAAGCGGCACCGAAAGCGAGAGAGTCGCAGAGGTTCTGCGTGCGCAGTGGAATCCCTCAGCGGGGCGGAGGCCCCTAGTCCGTGGGTGTTTAATTTGCCATCAGACGCCTCAGTCGGGACCAAGCCGTCTCGAAGTCGTGCACAGATGGTGGTAGAGGAGGTACGGCGGCTTAATCTTGGGAGCCGTCACCGCCGCGATCCTTCAACCCCAACTACTCCCTCTGCTGGGGCTTGGGCCACCCCTTCCACTCCCTCGTCTTCCTGCGGCAACAGAAACGATCAAGGCATTGACAGTCACAAGCATACAGCCATCCAGGAAGAATGGGATATGATGAGCTTCACTAGCAACATGCTCAGTGCAACACACACACGCGACGTATCGCATGGAAAACACCGTACTCGCTCCAACGTCACCCGTGAGACATCCACCCGCCGTCGTCCACAGTCCTCTCTACCGCAGAAGTACGTATAAGCGGTAGAGTTGAGACGATTATGATGCGTGGATACACTTACTTTGTAAAAACTACATAGAATGTCAATAATAGATGCATATCTCCCTGCTTTCGTTACCCTGAGAAGTTCAAATGGCCTTGTGTTACCATTGCTACCTTGACTGAGAGAGTATTAACAAACAATATCGCGTTGAGTGGAATTGACTCTAATTTGTCGCCATAATTGACTAGTGCTGGCTACTTGTGGTATTATTGTGATTCTCCCGCTTTCTCTGATTCACTTACAAAGGAAGTTTTTCTGAGGTGAAGGTAGTTCTACAGGGCTCGGCACATCCACCACAACTGTGAGCTGCGTCCTCCCGCTCGCTTCTTTGATTCATATTAGCGTTTGTGCTTTGTGTGAAACTGCCCGCTCCGCCCAGTCGGCGGTGAAATTACCTCGTTTCTTTGCTCTCTCAACCGAAGCCATCTTGATTTGTGTCTATTATCTGTTTCGTTTGGCGGTGTTTGCCTCAACGGCGTCGATCTCCATTGTTGCTGCGCACGATCCACTCAGCGTCTTTCTTCGTGAAGTGAGTGAATTGGCCGCATATCAGAACTCTCCTCACCTGTATAGCAGAAGCATTGCAGATTTCAGGATTTTTCCGCCTGCATTACGCGAGCCTGCTACATTGATTCCAGAAGAATAAAGCTGCTTTGCTGTCCGTGTAGCGAGAGGAGTATAACTGTGTACATTCGTGGAGAGCCAGGCTAGTAGAGCAGCAGGAGGTTGGTCATTGCGGGTATTCGTACCTGCAGCTTCGCCAGTACTCCGTAAAGGTTTCACTTAATCTATTCCTGCTTACATACATCCAAAAATGCTCCATGCAGAACACGAAGATGGCTCAGCCACAAACGGCAAGGGGGCAAGGGCTTGTGATGGCCACACGCTCTCACCATCATCTCCGAAATCATCGGCTATCGCAAACATGGCCCCTCGTCACGCACCATCGTCGTCTGATCTACCATTAGCTCGCCCCACAGGTGCGGTGGGGAAAGATACTGCCGCGGGATCTCCAAACACCGCTTCGATGGAGTTAGCATCCCCCAATCGGGGCGGACCACTCAAGACGGTCAAGCATGCCGATCCGACAGCTGAACTTAGCCCTAGCCACATGCCTTCATCGTTTATTCCGGGTGTCGTTGCTATACCCATGCCTTTAGAACGCAATGAGCCACCACCCGCAACGGATGGTACTCCAACGAGGTCTTCTTCACGCCCATCGATGGATCGACCATTGGTTGCCTTAACCCTCCACTGTTCCCAACTTTACCATGACATCGATAAGAGCCACTGTGAGAGACAGCGAAAAATCATTGGAGCAAAGAATCACAACGATGGATTTGATGAAGAGGATGGGCATTACGCCGTGATTTGCCGGGAACGAATCATCGATCGGTTCCTGGTGCTGGATACTCTTGGCAAAGGTAGTTTTGGCACCGTTGTAAAGTGCTATGATGAAAAGCGAAAAGAAATTGTCGCGCTGAAGATTAGCAGATGTGGGGCAAAGTTTCGCGAGCAAGCCAAGTCAGAGATGGACATTCTTACGCAGATCAATCGGAAAAAGACCTGCGAAAAGTTTGTGGTTAAGTTTTTGAAGGCGTTTGATTGGAAAAAGCACCTCATACTAGTTTTTCCAAGGCTGAGCCACAATCTCTATCAGGTGCTAGCCTTCACCCAGTTCCAAGGTTGTACTTTAGACTTAGTCCGGAAGATTGCCTTTCAGCTCATTCACGCCCTCCAGTGTTTGGAATCCCACCAGCCTTGTCCCATCATTCACTGTGACCTCAAACCGGAGAATATCATGCTCGTAAACCGACAGCGTAGTGGCATCCGTCTTATTGACTTCGGGTCAGCATGCTACCACGACAGGAGGTCGCACAGGTATATCCAAAGCCGATTTTATCGTAGCCCTGAGGTCATTCTTGGACTTCCCTACACAACTGCTATCGACCGCTGGTCGCTAGGTTGCGTCCTGGTAGAGCTGTACCGGGGTACCCCGCTGTTTGAGGGTCGCAGCGAAGAGGAGCAGCTGTCGCTGTTCGAGTATTTACTGGGGCCCGTGCCAAACGAAATGGTTGAGTCATCGCCGAAAAAGGACAAATTTTTCTTCACTCTCGGAGGTGCCAAACTCTCGTACCGCCTGAAACGCTCATTGGGAGAAGGCGGCACGCTCTCGTCTTGGCTGCGTGACCATCACAAACCAAAAGAGGATCCCGAGCAGAAGGACCATTTCATCACCTTTATTGAGCAAATTCTGCGCTACGAACCAGAGCAGCGGCTATCCTGCAAAGCTGCTCTGGAGCACCCATTCATAACGGAGATTTTTCGTAGTCTGAAGTTACCACAACCAACAGAAGAGACGAAATGACCCCCATTCTGCAAAATCCGTGGCTGCTGGTCATGCTCCGAACTTCGTTTGTCGCTTTCCTGCGTCCTCCCGACTGGGGCATGGTTATGGTTGTCTTGGCTGTTGACTGATTGGACAGTGTAGAGGAGGTCGTTGTGAGACCTTCCCTTGCGCCTGCTGCTGCTGCTGTGGCGCGCAGACGGATTTCCCCTATCCCCCTCTCTTTCAAATCTGCATTTGGGCTCGTTTGCTAAATTTTCGAGAGGCTTGTCTTCTACACTGATCACATCTATGTTGCTCCCGCCTTCACCATTTTTTTCCACAACAGTGTCACATCTAGGCTCATATTTGTTTGCCCCAAGTGGAGATTATTCTGCTCCCTCAGCGCACCGCAGCTGATCTTCACTGATGCCTCCAACTGCAGTTGACCAACGTCACGCACGCGTCACGAAGAAGAGCAAAAAGCAGCGAGAAGAAGATGACTTCGAGAAGCTCCTTTCTGCCTTGAATAAGGCTACCCAAAGTGCCACACCGCGGGAGCCCACGAAAAAGGCGGCACCCCGTGGACGGGACCCGCGAAACCTGTGGTCCAACAACGAGCCTCCAATGGCTAACAAAGGGGATGGGCTTAGCAGCATGCAGGCTAGAATGACTCAGTCCGAGCGTGAGTTCAACGCTGGAATGGAGATGATTCAGCGGCTTCTGCGTGAACGAGCAATGATTCCACGTAGTTTTTTGGATGCCCCCAATACAGAATTTCGAGGTAGCACCACAAAGCGGAATAAACACTTTAACGTAGGCGTCGGTGAAATGCAAGGATGGCGTGCTCATATGGAAGATGTGCATCTGATCGACGTGCAATTCCCCTTTGATGGTCAAGTGGAGAGTAAGGAGGGGCTTTTCTGCGTTTTTGATGGCCATGCTGGTAAGGATTGTGCAATGAAATGCGGTGAGCTCTTCCCCAAGGTACTTCGGAAGCATACCAAGATGCAGCCGGATGGCTTCCACAGCGTAGACTTTGACACTGCCTTTTTGGAAGTGGACGAGCAACTTAGGAGAGCCTCTATTAAAGGCGGATGTACAGCGGTTGCAGTCCACGTGACACCAATCGGTGTCCATTGCTCCTCAGTGGGTGACTCCCGTGCGGTGTTGTGCCGCGATGGCGCGGCCTTCGATCTATCCAACGACCACAAACCTGAACTTGAGGAGGAAACAGATCGTATTCTTGCTGCTGGTGGTACGGTATCGGACAACCGAGTCAACGGTAGCCTGGCGATGAGCCGCGCGATGGGTGACTTCACCTTTAAGGAAGTCAAGGGGAAGGGCATTCGTGAGCAATTAGTGATTGCTGTTCCAGATGTAATATCTGCCACAAGGGAGCCGACTGACACATTTGTGGTGCTTGCGTGCGATGGTATTTTTGATGTTCTCTCAAATGAAGAACTAATTGCCTTTGTAGTGGAAAAGAAGGGCCTGGGCCTCGACAACAAGGAGATTTGCCAGTTGGTATGTGATCACTGCATCTCACCTGTTTCGAGCGAGACAGGGCAGCCAGTTCGAGTCAAAGGCACAGACAACATGACAATTATGATTGTGGACCTACTAATGTAGCGGGCGATGTGAAGCGGACTGCCGAAAAACAGCTCTCAGCCACTCGGTCCAGTGTGTATGCGCACACGTGAGAAGACTGTAGAGGAGCGGAGTCACTTACTTTGGTCATCAGTGATTTTTTTTTTCTACTGTTGTACTCGTGAGTGGCTGCAAGCTCACCTAAGGATGAGGAGTGCAATGGATGCTCGTGGGAAGTAAGTGGACGAGCGACCCCCCCCCCTTCCTCTCTCTCGTTAGTTGACAGTTGTGATTTGGGGACGTGAGGAGAGAAGCCCAACCTTGTATATGTCACCAGCATTTCATGTAGCTGCGTGAACATGATTTATGACGCTACACTTTACTCGTCTCATACGCCTCTCTGTTATCAGTTTCCCTGGAGAAGAGGAGAAGAATTCTCTTTGGAAGTCGAGTCACGAATCGGTGTGTGCTGATCTACACACGGCAAACAACAGGAAGCCCACGTTCTTTGCGCCTGTTGGAGGTCGCATTGCTCGGTGGTCATCTGCCCCATTTCGCTCGTCTCGGTTCAAATCCATCATGCCTTTCCTATGTGTTTCCCAGACTATCCCTCTCCGAGAGGTGTCTGACTCTGTTCTTAAGAGCTCCTTCAACCTAATTAATTTCACCGTTGGTAATGTGCATTACCTCGATGCCGTTGTAGCCCACAAGCTGATCGTCCCATGATCTCAAACTGTCTTTGAATCGCCACGTGACATGGTGACGTGTCTTATCACACTACTTTCTGTTCCTTATTTCTTTGAGTACTGACCAGCTACTGGCGAAGTAATTCCCGTGTAGTATTCTCATAGCCCCAAAAGAACAATTCCATAGTCGGCTACCTCTCCAGCTCCAACCGCATCACTATCATAGCGATCTCGCGCTCTCTCATCTTGCATTTGCACGTGTGCGGCATTCGGCTTTGTCAATCATATCTTTATTTACCTCTTCATCGCTTCCCGATATTTACAGACTGCTGATCGAAGCAGTCTTTCTGTCTGCGTAGTCACCTTCTGTCAATCACTGCCGAGGTACGCAACCCCATCTTAGTGGTAGTCGTGTGCCCACTGCCGAAGTCGTGGGATAGTATCGCAGAACCTCCAAGTGCACACCACACTCGGGTATACACAAAATAGTCAAATTTGGAACTTCGTAGCGTCTGTCATTCCGCGCAATACCAAGACCCGCTCCTTACTACAGGCTTCATTGACGTTAGGAAGTTGCGTGTGAACAGATTGTGGAGTTCGCTGCGACCCTTTTTCTTCACTACTTTGGGTCCTGTTCTTGATACCATCTAGTTCGTCGCACCAATTACAGTGGGTCCTGTTCTTGATACCATCTAGTTCGTCGCACCAATTACAGTGTTGAATGCCGTTTTCGTGGCTTTCGACAATTGAACCGCTCTCAAATTAAGCGTCATCGATCTGCTGCAGGTCAGGCGAATCAATCGTATCCCTTCAGCTAGCTTGCTCAGAGATCATTGCCATTCCATCACATCTCCTCTCAAAAGCTTGTTGCTGGTGAGGAATCTTTGGACTGTGTGGTATTCGGTCCTCCTGCTCTCCACGCCGTTAATCGTTAACGGCAGGAAATATTGATTTTTTCGAGCTGCTGGTGATCTCCTGCAGATCCCATCTGGACAGTATATCCCACGTTCTGAGCAAGACTCATCAAACACTCAAGGGCTGGAAAGATCGGCACCTCCTTCCCAATCTTGGATTGTGACTCAGTCGGACTTTGTTCTCCGTTTTTTTTTTCGTGTGCGCTGTCTTTTCGCTTTTTTTTTTTGAGGGGGCGTTGCTGTTGTTCACGAACAATATACGGACACTTGGTGGACTGAAACTTGATTTCCCCACAACTGTAGACAGGAATCCCTTATTGTATACAGCGCACACAGCAGCGTGAAGACGTCTATCACACCTGACACTTGTATTTTGTTTTGTTTAACGGTTTGCTGTGGGAAAACAAGCAGGTCATTCAGTGAAAGAGTGACTACGCACAGGAAAAGAGGCTAGCTCAGGTTGTTGTTGTTGTTGTTGTTCTTTCTCTACTTTTACGATTACCATTTGTTTCACTGCGATAATGGGCAGCAAGACGCGAAGGCATGATACGGTCAAGCCGTCAAAGTTTAAAACATCCATGTGCACCTACTTCACCAGTGCGGGAGGGTGTCCCTTTGGGTCGGACTGCGCCTTCGCTCACGGGAAGGACGAACTCCGTGCGGAGGGGCCAATGCCTACGCCAGCGGGAACGGATGTCGCGGGCCGCAGCACAGACACCGTCAGTCAGATGGCCTCTCAGGACTCGCGCACTGGCGCCGCTAACACAGAGCAAGCCTTTCCGCCAAAGATGGACGCCGCACTGCCTCGTCCCCCCGCCGCTTGTGCGGAGGACCAGAAAGGAAGTCCTCCGACGAAGAGCAAGATTATTGGGCAGAAGGCTCCTAAAAACGTCCCGAACGCCAAGTGGAACCGTTTTGGAACTATGGGGAGCTCTGGTGCAATTGTCTCTAACCCACAAATTTCGGCTGCTGCTCGAATGCCTCTCCCCAGCGCAACTACAATGTTGCCCCAGCCAGCGGCCCAGGCTACTTCCAATACCGGGCCAGTCCCCTACATGCAGCTCGTGACAGGCAATTACCCCTACTTCAGTATCAACAACGACCACGCAGTCAACATGGTGATGGACGGAGCCCGCACTGGATCGGCCACTGCCAGCATTAGTCCATATACCGCTGTCATTCCATCTGGCTACCTAGCATCTGCTTCGCTCAGCCACAGCCAAAATGGAAGTACCTCAGCCCCTGATGCACGATCGGCAGGTGGACCATTTACTCTCTTTACTGTAGATGGCGCTGTTCCCGGCCCAACTGCTCTTCCTCTCGGACTGCCTCATAGCCACTCACACAACAGTCTTGGAAGTAATGGGCCAGCTGCAGTGGTTACGCCAGCAAGTGCTATACCTATCCCGTACCACCCTAGCGCAACTGTTGAGCAGCTGGGAGGTCCCCCTACCGGCGTGGGAGGTCTGCATAATCGAAGTGGTTTCGCTCCAGTCACTGGGCTGCAAGTTTCTGCCATGCCTATGGATCAACGTATCTACAGCTCCCAGGTGACCGCGCAGAACTCTGGGCCATTCATGTATGCCACCCCTGCTGGAGGTACATACGTGATGGGCTACCCTCCCGTGGGGATGAACAGTATGCGACCAACAGGAAACCCATCAGCCCCACCTTCTCAAGCTCACTCATCACCTCCTCTCTACCAGACGCAAACGACTGGCCCACAGATGAGTACCTCCCAGCCTCAGTCTAGCTCTGCCGACGGAGCCACCGCGTGGATCTCACCTACTGGTGTGTTTGCAGGAGGGAAAGCTCCCAGTCGAAGCCTGCCAGTCGTCTACGAAACTGCGGCAAATGCTGGAGTGGATGCGCACCCTTGTGAAGGAGGTAATTCAGTGGCCACGCGACGCGAAGAGATACGGGCAGTCCATATGCAGCCCTCACCGAAGACAGTTCACAGCGAGCCACCCTCTTCCTCTGCCCTGCGTGGCCAAGGAAGTGAAGACCCAGAAGAAGACCTTTTCTCGACGGGGAACTGGGGAGCGCTCATGTTTCAGCCCATGTGCAGCTCTGGTCGCAGTGCCAAGGAAAGTACCTACTCCGACAGCACTCTGCAGCAATCTGAATCTCATCCACTCCTGGGGCAAACCCCAATTATCAATGAACCCATTTTCGTTGACGGATCTAACGTCCCTGCGATATCCGCCATATCCGGACCCGTGCACTTTGCTCCACCAAATGCTCAGGGGTTAGAAAACCTTCCCACACCCACTCCTCTCTCACACGACCATGCTGGGACGCTGCGTCGAAGTGCGATTTGCTCCACGTCAAAAGATGGTAGTGCTCGTGGACGACGGCCAGTTTCCGTGAACGTATTCAGAAGCTCATGCCGTGCTGCGGGGGTCTCCACTTTTGGCACAACCGATGGTGACTCCTCTGGAGTGTACCATGGCGTGAGCACCCCTCGCAGCTCACCTTGTGCCTCATCTATTCGCCCTTGGGATGAAATGCATGAAGATTACTGTATATAGTGGTACAACACGCTGTCAGATCAATTTTTGGCACAAGTGTTTCTGATCAGCGCGGCTCTCATCCGAGTTGCCTCGCCCCAAAACGATCACACCGGAGTTGCGGCTGAGGGTACCATCATCTCACAGCTCTGTCTGGAGACTCCGTTTTTTCCCCTTCCTCCTTTTTTTGTTGTTGTTGATCGGATTCATGGCCACAACCATAATATGGGCACATAGCGAGGGAACTGAGACTGAGTGAGTGAGACAGTGGCTACGATGAAGCACGTACAAAGTCAATCTCATTGGCGGCTCTCAGTTTCCTGTCTATCAATCATATCCACGCCCACACCTCGCTATCTGCTCGATACGGTGTACCACGAGTACACTGCTAGTCGTCATGGCTTGGTGGTTTGGCCCTTGGTTTTCTCCGGTAATGGAACTAACGTATCAGTGGGGTTCATCTCCCAGGCTTCTTTTTCTGAAGGCCATCCTCATCGGCTCGGGAAGAGATGCTGGCATTTGCGTAAGTAACCCACGAGGAGGTGAGTGTGTATTTTGAACCGTTGTGCGTATTCAAGGTAGCATTCTATGATTTGAGGAGGGTGTGGCGTTTTTTTTTTCGTGATTGTGTTAGCCCAGGAGTGGAAGCGAAATTGAGAGGTGGCTCTCAAGTTGCTTCCGAAATAACACAGTCACCATGTTTTTCCCCTTTTTTGCTCGATTTCTATCTTCCTGTTTCTCAAAAACTATAAGCAGATGTGCAGGCGACTAAACAACAATGAATAGATAAGCAACGGAAGAGACTGAGATGGTTCTTTAACAATATTGAGTTTATGCTTCTAGTGCGGCTGTCGTTGCTCTTCTCCTTTATGATTGGTTTTTCCTCTCGAATCGTGCGGATAGCTTCTCGACAGCTTCTCTCTCTTTCCCTCCTCAGTGTGAGGTGTCTCGTTCTTGAATTCTCCGATCATGTGTTTTCCCGATTCGGGGGAGGGGGTTGTGGGGGCGGAAGAGAATACCTCTCCATCATTGCATTGGCCAGTTTGAGGCAGTTTTCTTCTTCCCCTTCATAAAAACCTTCACCTCATGCGCCAAGAATCGCTCCAGCACTAAGCACAACTAGAGCAGTCTACGTCGCGCGCTTCGTACTTTTTTGTTTCTTTTCCTTTCTCCTCTCTTTGTTTTATTCATTCTCGAGGCACCCAATCAGACTCCCATCGTCCCACAGATTGGGTATTGCCGTCTGCCTCGCGGAGTTCCACACCTTCTGCACTCGTGATTCGCTTGAGACTTTGAAGATGTTTCAGTTGGGGGCACATGATAACGATCACCACATGAACTCTCCGCTTGGCTAGCACGTGGGTCAGCCTACAGCGCCGTGATTAAGCAAGGGGGAATGGCCGATTTTGCGACCACCTCTTCCCACTGTGCATCCTACACTCACTTTTCTCTTTTCTGGCACAGACAACTCTTGAGGCAGGGATGTCTGAACTTGAGATACCATGCCGGTAGCTCTCGTGTGATCGAATTCCTTACTGGAATACGGTGGATGTATTTGCTGTTGTTTTTCTTGGTCCTGTGTTTGCGTTATTCCTCGATGCTGGTAGCTGGGCTTGTGTGCTTGAGGAATTTTTTTTACCACGGCAATCCACTGCAACCCGCTACCCACCGTTCGCTTTTCGATCCTGTTCTCTTCCGCCTCACACCTCTCTGCTGCGCAACCTTGTTCTTCCAGGACGCGGCTATGTTGTGGGTCTACTTGAGGTGAATCCGTTCCACTGGTGACCTCTTCGAGCAACGCTGAATGTGTCAGCTGTACGTCTTCTCTTCCGCTGTAATTGTTCCTTCTCTCACACCACAATTTCCCACCCATGCTTATTGGAGTGGTGGCAAATATCTATGCTCATACTCTGTGTCATGACGGCGCTACTGTTAGCCCCCAGCACCACAAATATCTGTTTGGGTTGGTGAAGGGATTCAGTCGTTCGTACTGACTGTCATGCAGGATTCTCACTTTGCTCTTCAAACACTGTTACATGCGTTTCTTTCATGTTCTTCTTGTTCAATCTAAAGGCACTTCCTGTGTAAAGACTCAACAATAATTTACCGTTCACACCCACGCAGTCCTCGCTGTCCATAGCACGAGAATGCGCCAATCGGCCTCCCTGGTGTCAACCTGCTCCACGCCGTCATCACCAAGATCTCCCACCAGAACAATTTTCTTGCAGTTGCATCCACCTTTCGTATCCGTCCCCGTCTCCACACCTACGGACAGCTATCACCTTCCAGATTTGAAGGACATGGATCACTACTATGCGCTTCCCTCGGTGCTGCACCACACAACTGGACGCGTCGATTATCACTGCAGGGAGCTCACTTCACTCTCCACAGCCTTTTCAATTATATTGAATCGTCCCGTCAACAACAAGAACAGTACGGGCGATTTACCGATGTGCGCGCTACTTCCCCTCAGACTTCATAAACTGGAGCTCCATGATTCGCTCCAGTGATACACCTTCGATTTATTTGTTTATTTTGTTGTGTTCTTGTTCTTTTTATGTGTGCCAAACCCTGCTGTTTCGCTTCTACTCTGCGGAGTTGCCCCGCCGCTTTCGATGAGTGGCTGCATGGTAACATGTGCCGCTTCGTCGCACTAACATCCTCAGGGCTTTTCACCGTCAAATGGGTAATCCTTCGACGCGCTGTGATATCTTTGGAGCCAACCCTCAACCACGTACGCATACTGCGTTTTCCTGAAGTCGTTGAAGACGCACCAAACCTTCGATCATCCTTCTCTTCCACACCTCCTAAAATATGCAGCTGTAGTACGCGAAAGCATCTTCCTTCACATCACTCACTTCATCACCAGCCCAATGCCCAAGGCCAACAGGCACGCCGAAGTCAAGCCTTCCAAGTATAAGACAACGCTCTGCCAGTTTTATTCTCGTGGAGAGGAATGCCCATTTGCCCCGCGCTGCGCCTTCGCCCATGGAGAGCACGATCTTCAGACAGAGCAAGAAAACGCTGAACTGCTCAAGTCCTCCGGGCTGAGTCGGCTGGAACCCATGTTCGTCGCCCCAGAGATCCCAGCAGGGTTGGCGGCAATAGAAGCCACGTGCCCGTCGTCCCCTGTGGACACCTCCGCCTCGGCACGTCGTCGACGCCCAGTGATGGTCTCTCTGCCCAAGCACAGCACCACCTCTGATCAGCACTCCTCGCCCTACAACCCCGGGTACGACGACACGCGCTTCACTCAGGTCAACCGCCGGGACAGCCCCTACCATGCCACCACGGGAAGCAGCTGGAGCCGACGCTTTCTGGAGCCCTTCTCAGCTGCCGACAGTATCCGCTGCCACTGCGACTTCTCTTCTACCTGCCGCAGCGAACAACCCTCTGTCTACCGCCACAACCCATACAGCTTATCTGGGCAGTTTGAGCTGTAGGCAAGCCTTCTGCATCAACTTCTACTTTGCCCAGCGATCGTCGCGGCAAAGTGATATCGTCAAAACATCAATTCATCCGGAGTGGTCAACGCGAGCACCGCGGCATGTCACGACGTTCGAGCAGAGATGGCTGCAAGATTGTAGATGAACCTACCAAATCAAACAAAACACATTTGTTTCGAAGCTGCTCCTGTATGTATCCACAGTAGCTGCAACTACTCCTCCGCAAGTCGTCAACCTCCATGGATGGGGAGAAGAACCCGGTTGGGTATTCTGGAAAACTTCCTCCCTGACTGCGCACCCGTTTCAGCACTCTTCGCCTTCCTCGGCGGGGTCGCCCTAAACAGATGAAGACGTTTTCTTTGGTAACAGTAATAAATGTCTCCAGGCTGAAGGTGCGACTCACGTCGAACAAGAAAGAAAAGACGGCCGAGATTGGGTGTTTAGTTCATCCCCCACCGTGAGTTGTTTGACGGGGTTTTCGTGGAGATAGGTGATGTGGCGCTGAGTTTCCACAGAAGTTAGCTGTAAGTTGTCAGCCACCATCGCGGCTCCGAGATTGGGAAGAGCGCGGTGGTGGATATGGCATGCGTAATTTGATGAACATTTCGTTGTTGTTTACCATTCAATATGAAGACTCCCACTCCACCCCTCCCCCTTTCAGTTCTCCCTTTCCAGTATTCCAGCGGCGCGGGTGAACTGACCGCTGATCTTTTTCTTTTCTTCGTCGCTTGCTGTGTTTCTTTTGTGGGACGCAATCTCTGCACCTCACACAAACGGTCGAGGAAGGCCGAATTCCCCAAAGAAAAAAAACTTTCGATCTTTTAGCCTCCATGCACACACTCTCATCCATCAACTTGCTGATTTCAGATGTGCCGCAGGTCATACCACCGGCGGGCAACACCAGTTGTTGTTGGAGAAGAGCAGACGCGTGTGTATGGGTTGGCGCGAGACAAGACGTTCTTTTCTTTCATTTTGGGGTCCGGAACAGAAGCCGCAGTTGTTGCAGTGCACCGGTGGAAGTGGTGCACGTGTCTGTAATGGTTCATACCTCTCCATGACGATTAGACAACAACCATCGGTGCAGCACTTCTTCTTCGACACAATAAATGGGATGTGTGTGTATGTGAGCGTGAAGAGCACATGAGCTGGGCCAACTGGTGTGGGACGCCATGAAGAGTTTGTGGAAGTGTTAGGCTTGTGCGTGTGCACGCCGGCATTTCAATGTTTCGATGTTGGCTACCTAATGCGGATGGAGGGTGTATCACACCCTCCATGTTGTTTTTGGCGCCACTAGCAACGAACTCTCTGACCTCTTCGCGAGGCGTCGTGAATGCGTGTTGTGGGTTGGAACGAGTCTAAAAGGGTGTCCTTTATCGTTCCTGCCTTTCACATCACCCTATATTCACATTCCCCACATCTGTGGCTAGACAACTGGGGTGCTTCTCTCATGCTCTCTCCCTCTTTCCTTTTTACGAGCAGCAGGGCTGACGAACAATGTGGAGTTCTGACTTCCATCCTGGTTACGTGCAATGGAGCGAAGGCTAATGCGTATACTGTAGAGCCAACAGTGAATGGTTCCCAAGACCACCCATCAGCATTTTCTCTCCCATGTGCCGTTTTCCAGAACAACGATGGAGCTAGCAATAACGGTAGCGCATTTTCTTTTTCTATGCGTACCAGTGCAAGCCTCAGGTCTTCTCACATTGGATGATTGAATAGGAGTCAGGTTCTTGCTGGTAGCCTCCGCGGCATTCACGTGCGGACTGTCAATGAGCCTCCTTCTTGAGATCTGTTGTCCCTTACGCCGTTCCGTTCTTTTTGTGCGCCACCTTCTTTCGTTTTATCTTTCTTTCGTCGTATGCCACATTGAATCTGCTCCATCATGTCTGGGCGATTACGGCGCATAACAACTCTTCTTCGCGTACCTTCCTCCGCTTGTGAGGTGCAGTACGCTACTTTGGAACAGGCGATGAGCTATTCTGTCAGTACTCTTATGTTTCTTCTTCAACCCCATGCTTCTCTCTCAAGCTCAACTGTAGGATTTGTGGTCATGCCGCCTAGTCGCAGTAGCTCTACCGGCCGCGGCCGCGGAGGCGGTGGTGGCCGCGGACGTGGACGTGGACGCGGTATGGCGCGGTCGCCAGGCCGTGGCAGGGGTCGTGGCTTCGCTGGTGCTCGTAGCCTTCACGTGGATGAGGACGTGGCAACGGAGGTAAATGAATTTGCCAATGAATCTGCGGGCTTTTTCAGCGATCTGACGGGAGTCCGTCGCTCTGCCGCCCCTCGTGAGGAGGCCTCCACGGAGCAATCGGTGAAGGAAGGTTCCACCCTGCCTGCCCCGGGCGAACTCCTCGCCACAAAGGTCGTGACGGGCAGCGAACAGACTCAGGACCGCGTGCTGTGGCTGGAGCTTGGCCTCTGCAAAGCACTCATCCGCGCAGTAACTCACCTTGGCTTTATTGCCCCCACCCCCGTTCAGGCCGAGGCAATCCCCGCCGCTCTCAATGGCACAGACGTCTGTGCGAGAGCCGTCACCGGATCTGGCAAAACGGCCGCCTTCCTTCTTCCACTGGCGCACCTATTGCTGACTCGTCCACCACAGAAGTCCACCATGTTGAACAGCAAACGTCGTTACATTCGTGCAGTAATTCTACTCCCCACCCGTGAGTTGGGGGTGCAGTGTGAAAGCATGCTGAAATCCTTGTTGCAATTCACAACGGGCCTCACTGTGGCCTTGGCCATTGGCGGTGTTGCACCATCCGCCCAGGAGGCGGCCTTGGATGCAGTGCCGGACATCCTCATTGCTACTCCAGGGCGTCTCGTTGACTTCCTTCACAATCACAAACAAGGCGTTGACCTCACTGGTGTGGAGGTAGCCGTGTTAGATGAGTGTGATCAGATGTTGAACCTTAACTTGAAGGATCAGGTTCTGGACGTGTTGGAGCGAATTCCCGTGGAAACCCGCCAGGTGCTGATGTTTTCGGCCACCATGACCGAAGAGGTGGATGAGTTTGCCACGGAACACCTTTACAAACCCCGCAACGTTGACATTGGCCACGTCGCGCTGCAGGCAAAACTGCGCCAGCAATTCATTCGCATTTTGGACACGGAGGAGAAGGCTGCGGCGGAGGAAGAGGAACCGGCGGAAAAGACAAAGCGCATTCGGTCTAAGCGACTACGTGAGGAAGCCAAGGCCGCCTCCGGAGAGGATGCTGCTGCCGAGAGTGGTGATGCACGAAGCAAGATAAAGAGCCGCTATCTTGTTGCACTGTGCCAGAACTACTTCAAGGACCAGGCTCTCATCTTTTGTCGCTATCGAACCACCGTCCACCGTTTAGCTATCCTCTTTAATGCATTAGGGCTCAGCGCATCGGAAATCCAGGGCAATCAAACCCAAGAAGAGCGCTTTGCCGCACTCGAGGCTTTCTCATCGGGCAAGGTGCACTACCTCATCACGACGGATGTTGCGGCACGTGGGTTGGATATTCTCAGTGTTAAGACGGTGATCAACTTCGATCTTCCCCCCTCACTCACTGCCTACATTCACCGCGTAGGTCGAACCGCACGTATTGGCACCTCGGGTACCGCCGTTTCACTTGTCCATGAGGTCGAAGACAGCGAAATCATGCGCAGGATTTTGGCCGTTAGCGGCGCCATTCATGAGCATCAGGTGGCATCGGTGAAGCGTCGCGATGTGCCGGCCGATCTCCTCAAGAAGGCCATGATGGACATTGACCGTGTCTTCCCTGAGGTGCGGGGTCAGCTGCAGGCGGAGCAGTTGGAGGAGCGGATTGCACTGGCAGAGAAGCGCTTTGGACGCAAGAAGGATGCAGTGGACCCTGTTACGGGCCAAATCACCGTCCGAGCCAAGAAGGAGTGGTGCTTGAGTAAGGCGGAGAAGAACCGACGGGATGAGGAGGCACGTTTGGCCTATGAGAAGGAGGCAGAGGTCACGGTGAACCGCTTCCAGAATGAGCTCTCCACTCTGGAGCGGGAGGAGTCTTCGATTCTTCAAAAGATGAAGGTATCTCGCCGCAACGATCGTGAGAAGAAGAACCGCGAGAAGGAGAAGCTAAAGGAGAAGGCCAAGGAGCTGCGCCGCAAGGCAGAGAAGAAGGTTCAGGCCGGTGTGGTGAAGAAGCTCAAGAAGCAGAAGATTCGTGCCTCTATTCGCGAGCGGCGAGCGGACGAACGCGAGAAGAAGGGTCACGCACCCTTCAAGCATGGAGATGGCCGCAAGAGCAACAAGAAATCCAGGCATCGCAAACGTATAAAGCGCCACTAAACATCATCGTTGATTCCGATTATACGGGACGCGTGAATCTAACTAATACCCCGCGTAAGGAATACGTCCAGCGTTTGTGTGCGATGCGCACGCAGGTGTGGCGCGAGGAGGGGGCAACCCTTTGTCTCGTCCCACTTCCTATAGGTGTTTCCTGCCAATTGAAATGTGAAGAATGCCAACCTCACTCCCTCTTCTTTCCTTGTTATTATTCATGTTGATTGCATTTGCTGCTGTTCCATGCATCCCATAGTTCATACAGCTGTGCACTCTAGTGAGCAGCATAGATCACTCAGGTGTGAACCTGTGGAGTACAACTACGGTGTGGTGAACAGCCAGGGCTTTCAAAGGAGAGATTAACCAGAGTTTACTCACCTTTGGCCTTCTTTGTGTACCCAACATGTCCAAGGAGCGATCACACAAGGCAGAGGACAATGTGGTTTCGGTCTTTGCCGGCGGTTTTGCTGGGGTGTGCTCCACCTGTGTAACAAACCCACTGGACACCATCCGCGTCCGTCTCTCTGCTGGGCGGTCTGCCACTGGACGATCCCACAAGAGTCTCTTCTTCACCGCCAAGGAACTTTTTGAGGAAGGCTTGTGGCATGCTTTTAGTCGTGGTCTCGGTGCCAACATCATGGCCTCAATGCCCTCCAACGCAGTTTACCTTCCAACCTACCGGTTTCTTAAGAATGAGATGGCAGATATGCACGTGAATGAAAAGCTCTCACCACTACTATCTGCCTTTGGTGCTGTGACGGCAACTAATTTAACGTTGGCTCCACTCTTCTTGGTACGAACGCGTGTTCAGGTGGATGATCGGCTGACCATTCGGCAGGTGTGCCAGGACGTCTTCCGCCGTGACGGCATCCGTGGATTTTACCGTGGCACTGTCACAAACGTTGCGGGACGATTTGTGGAGGAAGGACTATTTTGGTCTGTCTACGAACTCCTCAAGCGTATCACCCACGAAGGCTCATTCTCCAACGGCCACTTTTGGTGGGCCTCAGCGGCGATGGTGTCGCTGACGATGGTTGCCAAACTCACAGCGGTTAGTGTGGCCTACCCATACAACGTTGTGATGAATCATTTACGTACGGTCAACAAACAAACTGGAAAGCATGACTATACGCGAGTAGGGCCCACCGTTCAACACATTTACCGTGCGGATGGTCTGCTTGGCTTCTACAAGGGACTCGCCCCACAACTCCTGCGTAGTGTGATTAGCAAAGCCACGCAAATCTATTCATTTGAGCTTGCCATGTTCACCTATGCAAGAATGCGAGCAACACGCCAGCAGCAGATGCTGAACATGGGCCGAGAAGAGTAGTGTACCTTCTACTTTATTTGTGGGTTTTCACACAAAAACACACATCACAAGACTGTTGACGGCGATGCCCCGTGAAGAGGAAGGATAGATTGGAGAGAAACGCTGCCAAGTCGGTGTTGGCGGAGGTCAGATGAGGTGTGCGTCACAGAATCCCCTTGTGGGCAATAACCTTCCACCTCACCGGTACGTGCCTGAAGAGATTCGTTGGGATAGATGGCCTGCGAACGAAAGGGTTCCAACTGGGTCAAAGAGCTGCTTCATTGAACGGGCTATGTGCTGCGTGGATGATGAGGCCTTCCTGGTTAAATGCTGTCCGTTTTTGGCTCAGCATGTTCTGGGGGAGGAGCACCGTCTTCTTACGTTGAGTTGACTTGATACACTCTCTTAGTGGTGTGGGGGACGTTGGTGTGGACCTCTCAATGGGTATTAAGACTGCTCAGACAACTTCATCTTGCCTTCACCTCCCCTCTTATATTGCCTCATCTTGTGATCGTAGCACTTATTGACGAGCTTCCCCTTGTTGTGGGCACAAGGTTGGAGCTATCGGCGCTACAGCCGGCATACACAACACCGCCCATTAGCTGGTTGATACTTACTTAGAATGGCTGAGAAGAGCAAGCGGCAGGCACCTGCCCCCATTGTCCCTGATGAGACGAGCGAGCTTCTGCGATTTGGGTCATCCCTGTTTGAGAGCTTCTCCGCCAGCCCAGTATCGAAGCCTGATGTGAAGGAAATTCAGCTTGCTCGTTTTGGTGATTATATGCACCATTTTGGATTTACCCTCGAACGAGACGTACCGAAGCGAAGTATTGTGGCCTCCACTCTTCCCCAGAATGTTCCTACCGGAACCCAACGCATGCGGAATGCAGAGCACATTCATGCGCCGGCTGATGGGGACGATACGGTAGAGGAGGCCGGTTGGGGTATGCCAGCGGCCATCACGGAGGAGGCAGATGCACGTTGCACAGCGGCAGGAAGCTTCGAAGGCTGTAAACGGTTTGCCGACATCGCCACCGCACTGACCGCCCCCTTTGAACACGTCACGTGGCGACAGACGGCGGAGGACTGCGCGCTGAAGAAGGTGCGCTGCATTTATTCATGGTTGTGCCAACACGTCACCATCGCCCTCGAGCGGCCCGCTCCCCCGGAGGATAAGACGAAGGCCGCCCCACCAGCCAAGGGCAGCGATCGCCGCTCCAAAACCGGCCGACTGAAGAGCACCGCTCAGGTGGTGGTGGAGAATGAGGTTCCTCCCGACCCTCTCGAGGTTGCCCTGGAGACCCGCACCGCCACACCAGTCCTGATCGCCACCCTTTACCAGCAGATGCTCGCGCATGTGGGGATTGACTCCCTTCTGGTCGATGGATTGCTCAAAGGGCTCAGTGCGGAGGAGCCTGTGGAGTGGTGGTGGAACATGGTTGTTGTGGGTGGACGTTCATACCTTGTAGATATCGCCTCATCAACCTACAAGGGCGTGCTTCGGCAAGTGGCGGAAGTGGTGGTGGGTGCAGATACGCCAAATGATGGCAGGGGCAACAAGTTAGGCGCGGCAGCGGCCAAGAAGGAGAAGGAGAAGGAGAAGAAGCCCAAGAAGGATGCCGCCAAGGAGCCTGAGACCACCCCTGCGGTTCCCTTGGTGAATCTATCCTTGGGCAAGGGGCCCACCATTCTTCAAACAAGACGCCCAGTGGAGGACTTCTACTTCTGCACTCATCCCTCTCAGTTCATCTTCACCCACTTCCCGAGGCTGCTCAGCCACACACTTCTCGTTGCTCCGCCTAACAACGTCAGCTGGGACAGTGCGCCTCGCTTGACGCATGACTTCTTCAAGTTTCCTGTGCAGCTCAAGTCTCACAAACGCTCTGCCGTCTTCTCGGTGCGGAGTACCCCTTTCTACATTAGCCTGATCAATCAGGAACCTTCCACCACGGAGCTGTGCTGCGTGCTCTACCAATGCACACTCCGGGAGCTTCCAGAGGACCTCTCAGAGAAGTCCCCCTTAGGCCCGGAGTGGGTGTGGCACCAGCGGCAGGAAAGCACCATGACGGAAACCTTTACCTTAATGGTCCCCGATGCTGGCTTCTACTGCGCTGTGATTGGTGCCCGCCAGATCCGCCCAGACCCCTACAGCGCCTCCATCTCCACGGAGAGCTTCCTTCCAATTCTCTACTACCAGGCCAAGACAAACTTCGTGCCCGTCTCCACCTCCCTGGTTCCTCGGCAGCACCTCTCCCCATCCATTTGCCGGCTCTTCAGTCCCCTCACGGCTCAGGTCATGCCAGGAACCCATCCGGTGGTTGTGGTCCCCACCTGCAGCAACGTGGTGGCGGTGGCGGTGGTACGCAAGACGAAACAAGCCGTTCCTGATGCGGACGTGGCTGCAGGTGAAGCCAACGCGAAGGAGGTGCGTGAGCTGGACTCCTTCCTCGCCTTCGCCCCGAAAGACGCCACGTACAATGGCAACGTGTCAGTACGTACGGGAGACGGGATAGAGTTGTGGGTGCTCTACGCCGCCCCACACCGAAACGGAGTGAGCTTCCATGAAATGATCACCATCAAGGAAAAAGAACGCCCACCCACACCTCCGCCGCCTGTTCAGCCCAACTCGAAAACGAAGCGCAAGACGATCGTCCCCGTCGGGCCATCTCCCGAGGAGCTAGAGAAGGATAAGCTCCACCGCCAACTGGCGCATGGCCAATCCTTCATCCCTTTCGTGACGGGGATTGAAGTGCGCAAGTTCGTATCAAAGGATGCAGCTGGGGTGATCCAGCCCCAGCCCTCCGCCGAGGAAGAACGCGCGGCAACCCTGCGACGGCTCATTGGAGTCACGGGCGAGTTGTACACGGAGGCCACCAACGCAGCAACACGTTCAGGTGGGGCAGTGGGAACCTACTTCTACAAGCGTGAGAAGTTCATCTTCAATGAAGTGGCCAGCCCAGCCTAGATTCCCCGTCGCTCCGTGAGCCGTTCCGTACTCGTGTGTGGGGCAGTGCTCATGTACATACAACCCTCTGGTGGCGTTTCAATCACCAGGGAAGGTTACCACGAAGAACAACATCAAGTCCTCGAAGGTTAGTTGCGAAGGTGATCCTGCGAATCTGAATATGCTGCAGTGAACCAACATCCTCTCTGTTTGTGCGTGTGTGTTTTGTTTTTGTTTGGCGTTATCTAGCTCTTGCAAGGGGTATAGAACACTTCCACACGGTGCCGTGGATGGGAAGTGCCGTTCTCTACGACACATCGCACGAGGATTCTTGTCCGTGTTGGGGAATTCGTGCCAACCGTAGTACGTAGAGCATGCATTCCTGCGCAGTGATTGGCTGTGGGCCCGCTGGTATGGCAGCTAGTGCCGTACTTCGCCAGTACGGCCTCATGGTGACCTGCTTCGAGGTGGAGCCCGAAGTGGGGGGCATCTGGGCCAAGAACAGCCGCGACGTCTTCTCCACTCGTGGAGTTCTCTCTCCCGTCTATCCGTCCATGCGCTGCGTGCTTCCCAAGGACTTGATGTCCTTCTCTGATGTGCGCTTCGACTACACCACACCACAGTTTCCCCATCACACAGCGGTGCGGCAGTATTTGGGGCACTACGCCGAACGCAAGGGCATACGTGGCCTCACACGCTTCAACACCAAGGTTGAATCCATCCGCTGGGACCCTCGGCAATCTTCCTGGAAGCTCATCTCCGTTAACATTCGCAATGGGGACATCATGGAGTGGTCCTTTGATCGCATTTGTGTGTGTACGGGGCAGACTCAGGAGGCACGCTTCCCCGAAGGCGCACGTGAGCTTCTTCACGACTACACCCGCCATGGAGGTGAGGTGCATCACGCGGCCCACATCAAGGACTTCCGAGCATTTGCGAACAAGCGAGTGGCGGTTGTGGGGGATGGGGTAACTGCCTATGACTACTGCCTTGAACTTCGCCGGCATGGAGCCCAGGTCTACCACAGCTCCACCAACGCGCAATGTGCCGATGCAGGGGCTCTTTCATCATTCTGGTCCTCCTCCGCCAAGAATACTCCCGATGCCTATCGAAAAAAGCGGATGGAACTTGTTCTTGAAAAGGCTGCTCCCTTCTTCTTGCGTACATCGGGCAGGCATCGGGTTCATCGTACACATGAGTTGCTGCGTATGTGGCTGCGCTCCCGACTGACACAACTGGCGCAGGACATCCCTACGGTTGGGTTTCCAGTTCGATCGGAAGAACGGGGTATTCTGTTCCATGGCACCATGAAGGTGGAGAAGGACAATCAACAGGAACCACACATCTCAACCTCAAGCTCATCTCCAGACAGCCAAGACGCTAATGGAACCTTTGTGGATGAGGTGGATGCCATCATCTTCGCCACGGGCTACAAGGTACGGCTCCCCTTTCTTGCGCCAGAGATTCGTGCGACTGTGGAAGGTACTTCGCCACAGATGCTCATTGACTCTCCCGCTCCCGCATCAGAAGACCCCCCTGCCGCAGCTCCTCCCCGAGATCGTGGCCTCTTTATGGGAACGGTGCTCGCATCGGCGCCAACCATGGCCTTTGTGGGTCTTCAGCCAGAGCTACTGCCCCCCTTCCTTCTCTTTGAGGCACAGTCCAAGTTCGTCGCCTCCGCCTTCACGGAGTCCATCTCACTGCCCTCATCTGTGGAGGAACTACGGAAGAAGGAGGCGCAGCTTATCGCCATGCTTCCCGAGCTGAAGGACCTCTACAGCACCAGCGGCTTGGGTTTGCACTCTGGGGTGTACTTTGATGTCCTGCAGGACCTTCTGGAGGTGAGCTCTCGGGATACCTACATGAATCGAATTGGTCAGAGACGGAGATGGATGCTCTTCTCCACCATCCTTCGATTCTATCACAAGATGCGCTCGTTGGCACCACTCAAGCGAAGGGAGCAGCATCTGCTCTTCAGCAACAAGATTTGACCCCCCCCCCCAACTCTCTCATTAGTGGTGGTATGGTGTGTGGCGGGTCAACGTGCTGTTGGAGGGTGGTGCAGTGGTATTAGCATCACTTGGGTATTAACTCTCACTAATCCTCACCCAAAACACATGGTGGTGCTGTTGCACATTCTCATCAAGCATTGAGTCGGCGGAGCGCGCCAAAACCCACACCACTTCCTCCTATATCTTCCTTGCTCTCCTCTGCCTCTTCTGATGATTGCAAAAGTTGTTTAGAGCTGATTTGTTGTTGTCTGTTGCGGGCTCCACTTATTTTTATTGGGCGTTTCACTGGCGTTGTTGTACACGCACACACACACACACACACACACAAAGCAAGGATAACCAGCCCCAGCCACCACCCCCACTACCTTGAGGTTGTGTTCGCCATCTTCCACCCCCCTCTCTCTCTCATCAGCAGAGGTGTACGTTGATTATCATCCACATTGATCATCATGATCGCCATGAAGCGTTTGAATGCGATGGGGTGGGGCGTCCACGCCACCTGCGGCCAACTTCGCTACTGCGCCGCAGCAGCGGCAGCTGCCACGTCGGAGCCCACCCCAACGGTTGAGGCCCCGTCCAAAACCCTCATCCGCAACATGCGCCCCCGCGAGCTCATGAAAGAGCTCGACCGCTACATTGTGGGCCAGAGCGATGCCAAGAAGGCCGTCTCCGTGGCCCTGCGCAACCGCTGGCGTAGGCATCAGGTGCCCGCTGACATTCGGGAGGAGATCGCACCCAAGAACATCCTCATGATTGGCCCCACCGGTGTGGGCAAGACGGAAATATCGCGTCGGCTGGCCAAATTGGTTGATGCGCCTTTTGTGAAGGTGGAAGCAACCAAATTTACCGAGGTGGGCTTCTACGGACGTGATGTGGAGAGCATCATTGAGGACCTCTACAAGGTCTCGCTCACGCAAACGAAGCAGAACATTCGCCGGCAGCATGAGGAGGTGGCCAAAGCCAAGGCGGAGGACCGCATTCTCCGCGCCTTAGCCGGCACCTCCGACGGCTTTAGAGATCATCTCCGGAGTGGTGCCTTGGATGATGTGGAGGTGATGATTGAGCTCCAGGAGAAGAAGGAGAAGCCGAAGACCGCTGGTTCCGGTGATGGAGTAGTGATCTCCCTAGACTTCCCCTCCATCATGGGTGGGGGTGGCCGCCAGCAAACAACCAAGAAGGTGATGAAGATCAAGGATGCCTTCCCTGCCGTTCTGCAGGAGGAGCTGGATAAGATGATGGACACGGAGGACGTCACGGCCGAGGCGTTGCGGGCTTGTGAGGAGGACGGCATCGTAGTGATTGATGAGATTGATAAGATTGTCACTGCGGCAGGGGGCTCCAAGGATCATCAAGCCAGTGCGGAGGGTGTGCAGCAGGACTTGCTGCCCTTGGTGGAGGGGACGACGGTTTCCACCAAGTTTAATGTGCAGGTGAAGACGGATAAGATCCTCTTCATTTGCAGTGGTGCCTTCCATAGCGTGAAGCCATCCGATATGCTGGCAGAGTTGCAGGGACGTCTGCCCATTCGGGTGGAGCTCCAGTCACTGACGAAGGAGGACTATTTTCGCATCATTACGGAGCCCAAATTCAACTTGATTGCGCAGCACACGGCGATGATGGCAACGGAGGGGGTCACCCTGGAATTCACTGACGATGCGCGATGGGAGATCGCGAGCATGGCAACCCAAATGAATGCCATGGTTCAGAACATTGGTGCAAGGCGGCTCATCACCATCACGGAGAAGGTGGTGGAGGAGATCAGCTTTGATGGCCCCGACCGCAAAGGAGAGACCTTCACCATCGATGCAGCCTACGTTAAGAAATCCGTGGAAGGCCTAGTCAATAAGGTGGATGTGAAGAAGTTCCTGCTCTAGTCGCAGCCTACACAAATCTTTGGGTGGCGTGCAGGAGAGGTCGTCCTCTCATCATTAATGCACACAAGGTGTTTGAGCGCGTGTGTTTGTGGGCGACTGAACCTCACTGTTCTGGCTACCAACGCACTGGTCTGGCCACCGGCCTCTCCTTCCATTGATCAGCACACACACATACACACGCACGTACTTATGGTGCAGTGGAAGCAGCGCTCTCCTATGGCTTGCTTCATCAGCTTTTTTATTCGAAGCACAGGAAAGATTTTGCGGTGACAAACAAGGATAGCCCATGCAGGTGGCTCCATCATCATCATCCACAAACGTCTCTACACGGCACATGTGCCGTTGGTGTCTGTGAATGGAGTTGGTATAATTCACCTCACGAATCCATGATCCTTCCTCCACTTATCTCGTTTTTTCATTTTTTTTCTTGTTTGTGTTCTGGTATCGTCTGTCCTAGATTATTTGTGTGTGAGAGCGAGGTTAACACGATCCTCCATCATGCGTAGCACACGTCTGAGTCGTTATAAGCTGCCCAAGAATTTGGGTGTGGCCCCGCGCTTTGATACGTGGCAGGACAAGTATGAGCCCCATGAGCATCTGAAGCGTATGGGACGATTAGCAGGCACTGGCTTCTACATTCCCCCGGAGTGGTACCAGCACTTCCGCATGTTCCCGCCCATCAACCACAACTTCCCGCAGGAGAAGACGTTGAACCCACACAACTCAAGTGAGCCCACGCAGGATAGCACCGACCACCTCAGCGCGGAGCGTCAGGCACTTCGCGATGAGCTCGCACGGCGTAGTCGTCTTATTGCGTCTGAGGGTATGCGCTATTACAACATCTTTTGGGTGCGTAAGCCCCTTGACCGGATGGAGAAGGAGTACTACCGAATGAAGCGCAAGGGCATTCCGCACGAAGATTCCATCAAGGCGGTTCTCGAGATGTTTTATGCGGACTTAGCCAACAAGAAGCGTGTGGCAGCAATACAGGCTGAGGAGGCAAAGCTCTCCGGCAAATTCATCACCATGCGCGAGGCGACGGTGGTGCTGCAAGTACTGACGCAGCTGCAGCGCGAGCAGCTCACCCCACATCAAGCCTCCCAACTAGCTCAGACTTATGGTGCTGCAAGCCAGGCCGCCCCGGCTTATGTGGCACATCTCACGCCCAAGGTCGCGACGGCCCCAACCACCCCGGAAGGCGGCAGCGACCTCCTCAGCTCCGAGGCTCTGGCGGATCTTCTCTCCGAATCAGATGGCACAGCCACGGCAGCGGGGCAGGTGATGGAGGTGCATGTGAAGGAGAGCGAGGATGATAGCCTGCAACAGCTGCGTGAGGTGGCAACGGATGCCACGGGTGATGCGACGTGGTATACGGGCTCCTCCTCAGAAATCGATCTTCGTGGGGATGCCAAGAGCAAGTGACGCAGCTCGCGATGTGTTTAGCACTTCGCTCAGTTGCTTCGTCGAGGCAGGGGTCGCTGAAGTGGCTCATCCTCACAGAGGTGCTAAACGTTGTAGCGGCATAACAAGTTCTCTTTTGTTCTTCATGTACTGTGTAGGAACTCCAGCACGTTGACGAAAACACTGACTACGCCACACAAGATGCGGGTCTCTCTCTTTCTTTCTTCTACTCTTCATGATTGTGTTGCTGTGCGTAGTACCCCATTCGTTGAATCTCATCGTGTGCTGCATCATCAACGTATTAGGGCATCCGCATCCCATCCCATCATTCCCCCACCACCAGTGAATGTGTTTTGCTGGACGGCATAAATCTGAGATGGATGGAGGATTCCCGTTACTGCCGCCCATCAACACCATAGAACACCTCTTTGCCAACTCAGAAGAAGAGGATGTCATGGAGCACAGCCTAGCGAGCCCGCTGGGTGGAGCGGAGTACTCGTCGGTAGTGATGGTTGTGCCAGTGGAGGCCATCCCACAACCACAGTGCGAGGATAGATTGCTGGGCCGCTATGGCTGGAGTGTTTCCGAGAGTATGAGCGTCTTGGCACTATTGCACCGCATGCACGATGGCACATCATCTGCCGCGCTTCACGAGCTGGGGAGCTCCGAGCCAATCCGCTGTGGCTCCCCAACCGCGGCGTGGGGGAGCATGAATGAGGCAGAGACGGAGGTGGCGTGTGGCTCATCACTCATTCTCACCTCCAGCGAACATGCCGATGCTGCCGTTGATTACATCTCTCCCGATGGTGGAACCGCCATCAGCGTCTCGATGCAAACAACCAGTGACTGGCACAACGGCTCGCTGCAATGAATGCGTTGCATGTGTTGAGACCTCTACTGCTTCGGAACATATACTACTGCCCCCCCCGCCACAATGAATGGATGATGCATTACCAATTGGCCGCGCGTTCTCCTTCGTGAGAGTCCTGCACCCCCCCCCCACCCCTCCCCTTTTTTTCCCTCCCACCCTGAGCTTAGATCGTGAGAAGCACACATTCTGGTTGCTTGTTTTTATTGCGATTGTTTGCGTGTGTGTTCCAACTTCCGCAAGACAGCATCTCATCAGCACCTTCTTCACCACACACACACACACTCAGGATGCTATTCTGCATCCTTTGTTTCCCTTTCTTTTTCTGCGTGCGTTGCCATAGGCAAGACTGCGTTCGTCTCCCTTCACTTTTTCTTGTTGTTGGTGTTGATGTTGGTGATATCTATGATGCTTCAGCCGTGCAACTCTAGATTTCATGTGTCATCTCCTCTTGCTGAGACGAGCTCCTTCTTCCGTTGTTGAGACGAGTGAATCCATCTTTTCTCCGGGCATACTTCAATGTTCGTGAACCTAAAACCTCTGAGTTCTTGCTTGTTTTTTTTCTTTATCAATAACACATGCTCAGGTTGTTGTTGTGTGTCTTTTTCTTTTCATCGGTGCTGATGTGATGGCTGATGATGCTCCAACCGCTGCAACGCCTTCCCCCAAACCACAACACTTCACAACGGCTTTTTTTTATGCTGTGAAGGAGGTGTGGGTGAGAGTGAAGATGACGTATTCGCTGTGCGGCAGCTCAGCACGCCATCCCCAGTTTTTCTTTCTTTTTTTTGTGATCACGTGTCATGCTCCACAAGCATCATCAACATCATCAACATCACCATCTTTTCTTGCGCGTCTGTTCGTTCTTATATGTGCCGGAAGCAGGAAGGACGCGTTGCATCACTTCTAAAAAAAACTGGCGTTTCTCCCCCACAATGATGCCATCACCCCAACGTTCCTCTGTGTGGATGACAACAGGAGTCCGGCGTGCGCATCATGTGTGGGTGTAGGTTTTTTGTGTGTTTACTTCAACAAAAAAAGGAAAATATAAAGATGCCTTTCTTATATTATCATGAGCAGATTCGTACTCACAAGCAAGCAAACAATCTTCGTCTTAGAGATGAATGATGTACGCTGGGAAGTAGGCAGATGACTGGTGATGAAAAAAAAAATAAGAAGCAGTTTCTGTTGTTTTTCTGTGCTTCTGTGGCCTCTGCTTCTTAAATGATGGGCTCACACAGATGCGCAGCAATTCATCCTTGTGCTCGTTTGAAAGATGTTGGATGAAGGTGTTGCGTGTTGTGGTGTGTGGCTCCCTGCGCCCTTGTCTCCGTTCGTCAGTCCTCCCTCTTCTGCTCCTTGGCTGTGTGCGTGTGCGTGTGTGTGTGTGTGTGTTTCTGTTTGTTGGAGATCAACAACATCATCATCGCTGTGGTCGGCGCGATGTGCTATTCTTCTCCGCCTTCACTGAATAAGAGCAATGAGATGAAGTGTATGCGTCGGATGCGAGAAAATGTAAAATGGTGATTCATGCTCATTGTCATCTCCCCTTTTTTTCTGTTCGTGTGCCGTAGCAGCTCTGTAGCTTGTACCAGCCACATCTTTATCACCAGCATAGACGTCCATGGATGCGGATAGCGCCGATTTTTTGATGGAGGCGGAGCGCGCACTGCGACTTGCGCAGGAGGCCGTTGCGGCACAGGAGGATATCGTCCGTCAACGCCGAGCTGCTCACAATCTGGAACCCACCGAAGCAGCCAACCCACACTCATCCAATGCGGCAGTTGTGGTGGATGAGGAGGAGAGAGGTGCTGTGGAGGATGGCCCGCAAGCCGCACTCCTCGCAGATGCGGAAGCGGCACTACGCATCGCGCAGGAGGCCATGGCGGCGCAGGAACTTCTCCTCGAGCAGCGACGGCAGGCGGCGGCGGCTGAGGCGGAGGGCGGTACATCTCTGCCCGCCACACAGTCGGCGGCAGTATTGCAGGATGTGAAGATATCATCATCATCTCCCCAACCAACCACGGTGGAGCAAACATCATCCTCCGTCAGCGCTCGCGCTCCAGTCGTGAGGGTTGCCTCCCGCGCACAAGGTGGGCGAGCACACAAGGTGGAGGTTGAGCACAGCCCACCTACGTCTGCCGCGCGCAAAGCACCACGGTCCACGAGCGCTGAGCAGGCAACCTCACACACCACCTCGGTCGATGATGATGATGATGATGATGATGATGCTTCTGCAGTTGCCTTCCACGGGCCCATGATTGAGCTGAGTGGCGAAGACATTCAGCGCATTCGCGACCCCGATGTGCTTCAATTTCTGGAAGAACACTCGGAGCTCTTCAGCAAGTACATGCGACGGGATGGGAATGGGGATGGGGAAGAAGAGGGTGTTAGTGGCCGACGTGTGGCCGACAATCCGCCCAGCAATTTGCAACACGATTTGGAGGAGCTTCAGCGTGAGATTGATACGTTCATCACCGCGGTGGATCAACATGGGAAGAGCTATCACATTCATGTTGATGATTGCGGCAGCGTTCATGTACCCATGATGGAGCAGGCGGGAGACGGCTGGATGGAAGAAGATGATGATGAGAGCATCGTGATGGCGCCTCCCCCGCCTCGGGCCCTCGTGGAGGAGGTTGAGGTGCCCGTTGCCACAGCGGAGCCAGAGGAGGAGGAGGAGGAGAATCCTTCACACGTGGCGAGCGAGATCAACAACACAAAGAAGGACGATGATGATGTTGCGCGGGAGCCAAAGAAGGTATCGGGCCGACGCTATCGCATGCCTCCGTCTAGCCCAGCGATGAACGCCACTCATCCTCCATCTGGCCAACGACGGAAGGCGGCCATCAAATCACTCCGCCCCCACCCTCGCACGGGTCTCTCTGGTGGAGCTCAACGTGTATCCACCATCCTCCGCAGCGGCTTTGTGGATGAGTGCAAACAGAATCCATTTCAGCTCTCCGCGTCTCAGCTGGAGCGATGTGCGGAGGTGGATGCTGCCTTGGTCAAATTTGGTGCTGCACGTGGAATGTTGTGGCCGCCATCCTCCTCCCTTCTCACGCAGGAGGTGCTGGAGGAAGACGCCCATGAAGACGGAGGTACGCCTGATGTGATGGGTGGACCGCATGCCGCACAACATCAAAAAGAACTCGGCAATCGCTATCTAAAAGAGGCACAAGCCGCCCGGAAGCGCGAGGCCATTGAGCGACGCGTGCAGGCACAACTCTCCAAACACAAGCAGGATGGTGATCAGCTCGCCCTGCTTGGGGCCATGTACGCTGAAGGTGCTACGCCTTCACCAGCCATGCTCGATGGGCTGAAGTTGGTGCCCGAAACATCTATTCCCGAGATGCTCGAGCGTGCGCGGGAGGAGGAGATGAGGGCGGTGGCGGAAGGGATTCCGTCGCAACACAAGCCGCGCGAAGAAACAACGGCCTTCATGCGCAATTTGGTCGATGCGCGCTCGCGTGCCATGGCGTTGATGGAGGAGGCAGAGCGCCACCCACTCACCCACGCGGAGCACAAGGAAGAGGTCGAGGTGGCAGCAGAAGTGGAGTCTGAGGAACCCGCAACGGCGGCGGCGGAGTGAGTGTTGTTGGTGTTGGCAATGAATGCGGTGGTGCAACAGAGATCACCTCATTCATTGGTGTATATTGAATACTTGTTAGTTGTGAGTTGGGTGGGACAACATCTCCCACTGATGGCCGACCTCTCTTGAATACATATGATTTCACATACTTCTTGTTGCGTGTTTTGTGTGCCATGTACGTTAGTCTAACATACCCACAACCAGTTCATCTTTAAAAACAAAAAAAAAGAACAAAAACACACACAAAAAAAAAGCATTCATGTTTGCCGCCACCAGCCTTGGTGATGCCGCCGTACACTCATTGATTGAGCGCGATAAGCGCAGCCCCTCCGTCTTTCGGCCACCTAAATTTGTTCGGAGCTCTCTTCCCTCACGTCGCCGTCTCACCGCCACCGCGGAGCCGTGGTACCCCACCCCAGACTTGGCGGCCGATGTGGCTGCCGCATCGATGCCGGCCAAGCCCGCCAGCGCTCCTCCCATGCCGCCTATGGCTCTCGGCGGCGTATCACCTCTGAAGGCCCGCCCGCGCAGCAGCCGGCCGCCTGCCCTCAATGATGTGGAGCTCGGCTCCCCATCCAGCACCAGCAGCATCCCCTTCTCTCCGCTCTCCACCACCGTCAGCACCGTCTTTCACAAGTTCAGTGACGATGCCACTCGCGAACGTCGCTATCCTGTGGAGATGTTCCTCTCCGTACGCAAGGACGCCTCCCACACCCCACATGGCATCCTGCAGTGGTGTGTGCGGCAGTACGTGGAGGTGCCGGCGCTCAAGGTGCCCCCACACCTACAGCTCTCCATGAATGAGGTGGTGCGGGCTGAGGACGGCATCACGCGCGGAGCGTTGGGCTGCGATTTGAGGATTAAGTCGCGATCGAAGCCCGTGCGTCAGACCCACCACAAGGTGATGTCTGTGCTGAGTCGTATCACCCCACAAAAGTACAAGGAGCTGCTGGAGGAACTGCTTCAGCTGCCCCTGCGGCAGGCGGATGATGCGGAGCTGAAGGAAATTGTGCGGGTCTTCTTTGATAAAGCGGTGGAGGAGCACAACTTTAGTGAGCTCTACTCACAGCTGGTGAAGGAGCTCTGCACCATGACGGCGGGAGAGCAGGAGCTCGATGTGGAGCTGCAGGACCGCCTCTTTTGCAATCGCATGAAGCGCCAGCTCCTCGCCACCTGCGAGGATCAGTTTGGCATCCCCGTGGAGCTCACCGAAGACCAAAAGGTGGACCGCACCACCGGCATTCCGCTCGATGAGGAGGAGGTGAGCCACAAGAGGCAGCGCATTAAGAACCGTCTTGTTGGCAACGTCAAATTTGTGGGTGAGCTCTACAAGAAAAATCTCGTGACGGACCAAATCATTGAAACGGTGGTGCAGCGACTTGTGGGCAACTTCGATCCCCAACGTCCGCAGGCCCGTGAGGAGTACGTCTTCGAGGTCTTTGCGATGCTCATCAAAACCGTCGCGGAGAAATTCAAGACGGTGAAGCCCGGTCTGTTGGCGCGCTTCATCACGATTGCCAAGATGGTGGAAACATCCCATCCAAAGAAGCGCGTGCAGTTTTTGATGATGGACCTCGCCGACCTCAACCGCAAGCATCGATGGGTGCCCGAGTCGCGGGTGACGAAGCAGCTCGATGATACCCCAACGAGCACCAAGACATCATGCCTCTCCCAGGTGCCATCCTGCTCCTACTCACGTGAATCCATGTCGGAGATGGCGAGCACCGGCGGCTCCCCGCGGCCGGGGCGGCGCCCCACGTTTGGCACCGCCGCCTACTCCCGCGACGGGGGAAGCTCCAACTTCCTCATTAAGGAGCACACAAACTCCGTCCACGGCAACATTAACGGCAATGGCAGCCACGCGCCACATGCATGCGCGGCGGCTCCCCCGGTGCAGCGCTATCAACCCCGTGGACCGGCGATGCCCGCTCCTATGCCTCTCCCTCCTGCCGCCAACACCCTCCAATCCGTCAGCCCCACCTTCTCCCGCCGCTCCCTCACTTCCACACACAACAGCTCCTTCGCCGCCGACGAGGGCAGTGCCTCACTTGTCCCAACCTCCTCCTCCAACGACGGGAGCACCGTGGATATGCGCGAAGTAACTCGTCAACTCGTCGAGACCTTCAACCTCCCCCACGAGGAGCTCAACGTCCTTCAGCACCTCTCGGAGATGCCCATGAAGTACCGCGTGATGAGCCTCACCCGATGGCTCCGCTACGTCTCTACACACACAAAGCTGTTCCCCGAGCGCAGCCGTATTTCCAAGCTCTTCGCCCTCCTCCTGGCGCAGCACGTCTTGGAGCCCGCACAGCTGCAGACGGTGCTGTTGGAGTGGCTCCGCTTTGATGTGAAGAACAGCGAGTACGACGTCTGTCCGCGCATGTTTGAGAACATTGCCCACATGGTGATGGATGCCTACGGCGAGGAATCGGCCACAGTGGAGAAGATTGAAGACGTACGTGAGCTCCTCCACGGCGGCTTATTCAATTTCATGCTCCATGAGCTCACCATTGACCGCGGCACCGACCAAATGGCCACACTCATCAAGGCTGTACATCCCATCACCTCCCAAGTGGTGCAGCTCCTGCGCGACCCCGTCAGCGAGCTCGATGCCCTGCGCACGGCTGTGGAGCACCGCTTCCGCCTCCTTCCCTATCTCCTCAGCGTCAGCGGCATCACGGAGAGCGAGATGCCCGGCGGACCAACCCCGGGCAGCTCCACCATGGCGAGCCGCTTAGGCACGCCGCTGTTGCGCAGCAGCGCGCTGGGCGATTCACTCACCTCCACCGGGCACTACGACCCTCTGACGCAGTGCCTCTCCTTCCCCAAGTTGGCCAGCGATGTGGAGCTCTCGCTCTACCGTCGCATCTCTGCCGATCCGGCGACGGAGAAGCAGCCCAACGCATGGGTGGATGAGGCGCTGCGCTTGATGGCCGCGGAGGGCTCCTCCACCAAACTCGCCGGGGCCATCACCCTCATGAAGATTGTTGGCGCGATGTTGGCCTGCTCCTCCGTGTGCGTACATAAGAAGCACCTCCTCTCCGCGCAGGACGTGGATATGGCCCTCTCACGCATCCTGGCCGCCCGCCCATCTCCACTGCTGCAATCCGCAGCAGTGATGGAGTTGGTGATGCACCATACTCAAGCCCTCACGGAGTGCGAGTGTGGGAATGGCCGGATGGAGAAGCTGCGCGAGGTCTTTGATCGCTGGACCAAGGCCAAGTTGGTGGAGAAGACCACCGTACTCAACCATCTTCAGCGTCTGAACGAGGCCACCGCCTACGTCACCTACCACAACTTTATTGCGGAGGTGCCGTGGAGTAAGCTGCTGCAGGGGATGCTCTGCTAGAGTGCCGATGGGGCTCACTACGCTGATGATGGGAAGTGAGAGGTGTATGTGGGCGTGGCCCACAACGCCAAAAAAAAAACAATAAAACACAATGAAAACACTATGGAATGTGAACGTCTTTTTATAGTTTTATTATTGTTGTTTTTTTTATATACATGTGCTGCTCCACACTCCCATACCCCTCGTCCTTGAACGGTGCTGGCACTTCAACATCCTTTTTTTTTGTGTGGTGCTCTGCTCACTTACTCACTCTCGGTGGGCACTGAGGGTGTGGTTGGGACCATGGTGCGAGGGAAAGAGGCACGCGACCACCCTACACAGGAACCTCATAAATCCTCATAACAATAAAACCACAACCAGCGGATATGTGCCATCTTCAATGCGTGGGGCGCACCTCAGCGTTCAGTGGGATGGTGATGATCAATCACCATCCCACTGACTTGGAGGCACAGTGGTCTGCTGGTTGTGTGTTCCCGCAGTGGTGAGGGAGTTCTTGGGGCAGCCAAACTAAATGGGCGAGAAAACAAAGAGACGCTAACCATTCTACGCAACTATTTCTCCCCCTTTCATTTCATCTGTATGTGGATGCCAACTCTTGGCATTGCTCCACAGGCCTCCTGCGCCAGCAGAGGCACGTGGAACAACGCCATAAGTGGAGGCACGCCTCCTCGCTTCTGTTGTTTTGAGCTCTTCATACCGCTATCGTAACTTTTTCAGCTCTTCTCCCTCTTCTTTGTTTGCACCATTGATTTTGTTGTTGTTGGCGTACAACTCACCCCTCCCCCTCCTGCGAGCCACCACCACACATGGGCTTTCTTTTCTGTTGTGTGTGTGTGTGTGCGTTTGAGTTGTACGTGGAACACGTTTGATGATGATGTTTTCCCCACTCCACTTTTTTTGTGTATGTGTTATGGGGGGTCTGCTCTAAACTCGTGTGGTCGATGAGAGCATTTTTGTTGTTGTATTGTTTGCCAAGAAGAAGAGATGGGGACTAGAGCAAAGTGGTGAGGAACACTCATGTGTGATGGCATCCGCTCCATGTTATGTGTTGTGTTGAGGTGTGCGAGCACAGTTTTTTTTTTTGTAGTGGTTCTCGGGCGCAGTCTCTGCGATGACGTTTTTTTTTCTTCCCCTCTTTCTTGTTGGTTGGTGGTTAGTGTCGGCCATGCCCCCTGAGTGTCTTTGTATGTTCTACCACCTCTCTTCACCTTCATTCAAAGAGTTGTATTCATTCAGTCTGTGATCTCGTGTGTGATGCTGGTGCACCTATCCTGGAAGGCAGCAAAGACGATGGTGAGGGGGCTACACACCTCATGTCTGCAACGCAAAGCAGCGACAAATGCAAAACCCCTCACTCGCTCCACAATCGAGTTCAGCTTCGCTCCAATTCAGTCTGATTGTTGTTGTGTTTTTTATTTCCTTTTATATGCAGCTAACTCTCGAACCTCTTCCCTCCTCATCCAGCCACAATGTTGCAGTGCTCATGAAGGTTCCTAACTCGTTGTATCTTCACCTCCCTCTCACCATCATCATCATTAGCTGCCCCATCTTCTGCAACAACCTGCAGAAGTCTCTAGCGAGATACTCACTATCGCTCCTCCTCCTCTCTTCATCATGGGCCGAGTATTGTTTGGTGCCTTGTCTGCGGTTCTCGGCGGAGGCTGCAGCTCACTCTGGCGCACCAACACCCACGAGGAGCCCGCCATTCAGTGTGCCGCCAAGGAGGCCGCCACCTTCACCCCCGACGCCTTCAAGGGCTACAAGCTCATCTCATCCCGCTACGAATCCAACGATACACGTCGCTTCGTCTTCGCCCTGGATAGCCCCAGCGAGACCTTCGCGATGCCCGTCGCGTCTTGTGTGGTCGCCAAGTTTACCGATGTGGATGGAAAGGAGGTGGTGCGGCCTTACACGCCCATCACCACCAACGGCACCAAGGGCCACTTTGAGCTCCTCGTCAAGAAGTACGAGAAGGGCAAGATGGGCAGCCATCTCTTCGCGATGCAGCCCGGGGAGGAGCTGCTCGTCAAGGGGCCCTTTGAGAAGATCGCGTACAAGACAAACATGTGGAAGCATGTGGGTATGATTGCGGGAGGCACCGGCATCACCCCCATGTATCAAGTGATTCAAGCCATCTTAGGAAACCCAAAGGATCAGACCAAAATCTCGTTGATCTACGCCAACAATCAGCGCAAGGACATCCTCCTTGCCAATGAGCTCACGGAGATGCAGAAGACCTTCAACAACTTCAACATGTACCTCACCTTGCTGGAGGTACCTCGTCGTTGGTTAGGTGGCATTGGCTACGTGAACGAGGCGATGCTCACCACCTTCATGCCCAAGCCCGGGGAGAAGAACACGAAGATCTTGATTTGCGGTCCGCCACCGATGCTCAAGGCGATTAGCGGCGATAAGCTCTTCGAGAGCAACAAGCCACCACAGCAGGGCTCACTTGGTGGCCTCCTTCGCGACCTGAAGTACTCAGAGGACCAGGTCTTCAAGTTCTAGTGTTCTTTGCAGCCTCTCCCACACACACACACACACATACCGCGCGTTGGCAGAGGTTAGCTTGAACAACGCCTTCTCGTCAGGGGTTAGCACTACCGGCGGCTCACGGAAGGATTGGTGTGCGGGAGAAAGAGCTCCCCGACCTCCTCCCGCACAGACATCGCTGGATAAAGCAATAGGATTGAGGTAAGCAACTGTGATGCACTCCCAGTCCCGTACCACAGAAGATGAATGGGATACTCCAGACACGTGTGATGCATTTTCCTGCTCTCTTCTGTTCATGATCTTCTCACATAAATCTGTGTAGGAGCTTTTGCTTTTGTTCTCTCCGCTAGTTCTCGACGGCACATCCTATTCCTCCTACACCCACACACACACACACACACACAATCAACGATGCCCAAGTCCAACGCGCCAGCTCCCTACATTCAGAAGGAGGAAGATGCCACTGGCAAAGACCTCACCCCCACCATCAAATCCTACAAGAATGAAGACTTCTTGGCTAGTCATGAAGGCCGTCTCGTTCGCATCATGTGTGAGTTTGAGGAGCCCCAGCAGCGGCTGCACCGCAACTACATCCGATCCACGGTGCTCTTCTTTGGCAGCGCTCGTGCCATGACGAAGCAGCAGTACGCCAAGACGGTCTCCACCCTTGAGCAGAAGCTGGCGCAGGCAACGACCGCTGATGAGAAGGAGAAGGCCAACAAGGAGATTGCCCGTATCAAGAAGACGGAGTGGATGTGCGATTGGATGGATTCGGCAGAGAAGCTCGCACGTCTGGTGGCTGAGTTCTCCCAGAAGGAACACAAGCTCATCTCCCGCAGCTTCAAGCTCATGCCTGATTACTTCAAAATGAGCGTCAACGACGATGACTCCGTCTCAGACATCCGCAAGCGCTGTAACGACTTCGTCGTCACCACTGGCGGAGGGCCGGGCTTCATGGAGGCGGCCAACCGCGGTGCGGCGAGTGTGGAGGGGGTCAAGACGATGGGCATGGGCATCTCACTGCCCTTTGAGAAGGGCCTCAATGCCCACGTCTCCAACGACCTCGCATTTGAGTTCCACTACTTCTTCACGCGAAAGTACTGGATGATGTACTCCTGCCGTGCCATCATTATCGCCCCAGGTGGCTTCGGCACGATGGATGAGCTCTTTGAGCTCCTGACCCTCAAGCAAACCAAGAAGATTCCCAACCTGCCCGTCGTCCTGCTCGGCACCACTTTCTGGCGTACGGTCGTCAATTGGCAGGCATTGGCCGATTACGGTGTTGTGTCGCAGGAGGAGGTGGATACCATGTGCTTCACAGACTCTCCAGAAGACGCCATCGCCTACATCAAGCGCTTCTACGAGCAGCTGGCTCAGCAGACAGCGTAAGGTTGGCAAAGATATGTAACCTGCGTCTCTCTTCACGGCAACTTAACAATGCAAAGCATCTGCGCGTATCTTTGCTTGTTGTTGTTTTCCTTTTTATGTGTGTGTGAGTGTACGCTCGTTTGTGTGCTGCCACTCTGCTCAGCAGTGGATGAATACACCTCACCAATGCGGGTCCTCTGATGCAGTCAGGAGCACTTCCTTCCTCCCCAAACCAATACGCCCACACATACAACACACACCGTTGATCCCTATTCACTCCTTTGTTCCTCGGCAAGACACAATATTCGTAGCTCTGGTCAACATCGCCGCGTTCTCCTCCAAAGCTCCCTTCTCCTCCCGTCACTGCAATTAGCTGAGAGAATACACCTCACACCTTCTCACACGCCATCCTTTCCATCTCCCTCTCTCTCTCTCTGCTTCTATCCCACCATAGTTGTACCTGTTTTGAAACACGTTATTATCGGCAAAGCTCTCATACCAGTAGCAGTCGGCCAACTAACAAAAAGCAAAGCAACCCAATTCGAACAACACAAGATCCCTTCATCCTTTTTCCCCCTTTCTCTTACAAGCACACGCACGCATTTCAGTCATGGCGCATCCATACCTGTGGGTGGTAATCGTGGGTGGTGTGGTGTCCTTCCTAACAGGCGCCGGCGTGGGCATGAACGACCTCGGCAATGCCTTCGGTACCACCTACGGAGCCAAGATTCTCACTCTAACGCAGATTGTGTTGCTTGCCTCCGTTTGTGAATTCGCGGGTGCTGTCACCCTGGGTGGTGCCGTCACCTCCACCATCTCGGGTGGAATCGCAAACCCATCCGACTTCACAGAGGACCCCTACCTCTTCATGTACGGCATGCTCTGTGCCTGCGGAGCTGCCTTCACCTGGCTTGCTCTCGCCACGTGGCTCACCCTCCCCGTCAGCTCCACGCACAGCATCTGTGGCGGTGTCATTGGCTTCGCCCTCGTCTACGGCGGCACAGGCTCCATCAACTGGGCAGAGCCGCAGGACGAGTTCCCATATGTGGGCGGTGTGGCCCCCATCGTCGCCTCATGGTTCATCTCACCCGCCTTGACGGGCTGCTTCGCTGCCCTCATTTACGGCACCGTCCGTCACTTTGTTCTGCGTCCAGAGAACGCCGTGCAGCGCGCCATCTACTGCCTCCCCATCATTGTTGGCATTACCGTCTTCTTTGAGTCCTTCTTTGTGCTCTTCAAGGGTGGAAAGAAGCGCCTGCACTGGACCGTAGGCCGTGCAGCGTGGGTTGCAGCATGCATTGCTGTTGGCGCCGCAGCTATTTCCTGTGCCCTCATTCCAGTCCTCCGCCGCTACGTGAAGCGTTCCATGGAACGTGAGGAGGAGGGCGAGCCCACCAACTCCCACCAAGAGAGCGTGGTGCCACTCGTGGAAGGCACCGACGACCTCCCGCCCAACAAGCGTGGCCAGAACACCACCACCGGAGCCGTGGTTGCAAACGACAACCAATCGTCTTCTAGTGACGAGGAGGATGCGGCGGCTGGTGAGTCCTCTGCACCGGCAAGTGGGCTTCAGGTTCAGCAGTACTCCAGCAAGGCTGAGAACGTCTTCCGCTACCTCCAAATCTTCACCGCCATCTGTGCTTCCTTTGCCCACGGTGCGAGTGATGTCAGCAATGCCGTCGGACCCTTTGCTGCCATTGTCTCCATCTACCGCAGTGGTGAGGTTACTTCCAAGTCGGACACACCCATCTGGATCCTTGCCTTGGGCGGTGCAGGACTGGTTGTGGGTCTCTCAACCTTTGGCATTCGTCTCATGCGTCTTCTCGGTGAGAAGATCACCGTCATCACCCCAAGTCGTGGCTTCTCTGCAGAGCTGGCCGCAGCCCTTGTGGTATCCTTTGCGTCGGGCTACGGTATCCCGGTGTCCTCCACGCACTGCATCACCGGTGCAGTCGTGACGATCAGCATTCTCGATGTTGGCTTCCGCAGGGTGAAGTGGTTGATGGTGATGCGGATGTACGCTGGCTGGGTGGCAACACTGGGCATCACTGCCTTCATGTCTGCCACATTCTACGCCCAGGGAATTCATTCCCCGGCAAAAGTAGCTAGTAGCTAGAGGTAGCCTGCCACACCATGACACACATATATGGAATTGTTGATGTTTCCTTGTTTATATGTTTAACTGTGTCTTTTTTTCTTCGCTTCATTGTGGCTTGCTCATCTCCTGGACCACAGTTAACCTGTGGCACGCCAGGATGCAGCCCCCCTAACACACCTCTTTTTGTTTATTTTTCTGTCGTTCCAGTACCTGTGTTTGTGCCTTTCCAGTAGGATGATTCAAGACCCTTTGAGATAGATGTGAATTGTGTGCGATGTGTTCCACATTCATTGGGCTCTGCTGTTGCTCTCCTACACCTCCGCCAACAGCAACAACAACAACAATTCATCATTGGCTGTCATTTGCCCGAGCGGAGATGTTGAAGGGGGAACATGTACATTGGATTTGCTGCTGCTCTTTTCGATTTCTTGGTTGTTCCCAATGGATAGAGTGATAGGTACCCAGGAAAGTCGCAGGCTTGGGAATCAGTGTTGTTTATTGCGGAAGTGGCAACACATCAACTATTTATGAGGATGGAGAAAGATGAGGGAGACAGTGAAACGATGATGTCGGAAGGAAGTACGTCGGAGAGACAATAGTAAATAGAAAGCAGAGAGGAACTGGAAAATGTCAATGGAGCCTGTATTATGCTGTTCCTAGAGAGTGGATGAAGGCAGGAAATTTTACGCTTGAGGAAGCGGAGCTCGTACTATTAGTTAATAGGCGAGAGAAGTTTTGGCAGACCAATAATTTCACACTCAATATCTCTGGTGATTCTTATGTATTCGGCTTCCGGTCCGACCTGGAATAGAAGGTGGCAAGCTGGAAAGAATGACATTCGAGGACCTTTTTATCGATGAGAACTAGACAGAGGCGCGGAGCGGAACTGCGACGGCCTGAAAGGGGCATCGCCATCCCTGCCTCCCGCAGGTGGTGCAACAGGAACGGATAGCTGTACACGACCAGGGCGCGCACATTTATCTTACAAAGTGTCTCCTTGTTTGACGCTGTCGATGGATGTTGATTTCGATGACGCCAAGGAGTCGGCGAAAAATGAAATTCGCAACGGGCGGGGCTGGTGGCCACCGATTCCCAAACGGACATTGGCCGGAAATCGCCCCTTCGGAACTGGTTGAACGGCGCCACCCGACAGAGCGGCGCGAAGGGGAAACATTCAAAAGTGAACTTTGTAAATTGTGACGTTCTACATCATGGCAGTACATATCCGGTGTGGTATAGTGGCTAGAACAAGCGGCTCTCACCCGCTAGACCCGGGTTCGATCCCCGGCACCGGAATTTTTTCACCCCCTGCCTTTTCATTTCAAAGGCTTTGGGGATCGCCCCCCGCACACACACACAAAAAGGAGCGCCACGCCGGCAAGGGGGATCGGGCGGGAGAAGAATGCCGAGCGCGCAGCGCTTAATGATCCATGCAAATATCACACCGCATCACCAGCATTCTGTTCCTTTGGCTGTGGCCCCGCCCCTCCTCTTTTTTGCAAAGGGTGGCATTCTCCAAGCACTTTCCTTACAGCAGAAATTTAAAAGGATTCCCCGCATGGTTTCCCGTCGTTTCCCCAAACCCCACAAGCCAGCCGCATTCCATCAATCATTGAGGAGAAGCCCTTTGGCAGCTGGGCAGCCTTGGATGTTTCCATGTTTTAAGTGAAAAAAGTGGAGAAACCAGGGTATGGTAGCAGGCAGGCGTGAAAAGTGTTTCCCAACCTCTGGAGAAGCGGCGTGCTATACTCCGCCGTATGGTGCGGCGCGGGCGTTCGGGTGCGGGGGGGGGTATCAAACGCCACCCCATGCGCCGCAAAACTGCCCATTTCAAAACACCCCCCAACCATAACGCGATGCTCGTGAAACCCTATCGTTTTGTCATGCTTCGACATCTTGTTGTCGTTCAACTCCGACCTGGAATGAATGCGGAAAAATGTCGGTTGCTGGCGTGCGGGCCGTTGACGCGGGAACCCCCCCCCCGCCCCACCAACCGCGCCGACAACAAAAAATGGCAGGAGAGCGCCACCCCACACCAAAGCCCCCCCACTCGCAAATCCAACCCCGCCCCCCTTATTCTTGCCCATGGCGCGGCTGTTTCCTAAGGGATTTTGGAAACCTTCGCCGCCGGGGGGGGGGGGCGAGGCGGCGCACCCCAAAACGGCACCCCGCCAGCAACGGCACCAGCATTCCGGCGAAGGCACGCAATCGCGAGCAGCCAGGGCGTTTTCCGGCGCGGGGGCAGGGGGCCGGGGCGAGCGCGGGCGGGGGGAAAAGCGGAGAACCCCCCCCCTCGCCAAACCCCGGTGAATTTTCGAATTAATCTGAATGGGGTCCAGAGGGGGGGGGGGCTTTCAAATGGATGTTCCGATTGCGCGGCGGGTTTTTTGTGTCGTTTTCGGGCCCTCTGCGGGCGGCGCCGTTTCTCCGGGGGTTGGTTGCGGTTGTTGTGGGGCGGGGGTTTGTGGTTTTGTATAAGGCGGGCCTTCGCCGCGGCGCGGTGGAAATCCCGGCGGCATATGCGGCGGCCATTTCCAGAAGGCGGCCCCGGAAACGCTTTGGGGAATTTCAAAATCGCCAGCCCAAGCGGTTGGGCGGAAAGATGATTTGTCTTGTGCGTGTGCGTGTTTCTGCGTGTTGGGGGGGGGGGGGATCGTCCGAAACCCCGCGCGCCGGCAGGCCGCCCGGGGCTAAAAAAACAAAAACGTTGCCGCGGAATTGCCCCCCGAAGCCCTTGGGGTCAACTGCAGGCCGGGGGGTCCACGAATCGCTCGAAAGTCTCTCTATTCTGAAAAGTGAGTGCGGTGTTCCCTCTCCATCTCCAAATCCATCCGGGCTTCGGGCGGATCGCTGTGGGCTGTTGCCGCGCCGGCGTCGTCGGGGATGTTTGTGTGCGTGGCGGGGGGGGGGGAATGCGATGATTCCGCTGGCATGCGGAGCGCAAAGCGCTCCCGGTTCCGCGCATATCTCATTTCCCCGCCGCCGCCCGGTTCCTTTGCCCCCGGCTTTGCCTTCACCATTTTGTGGGGGGGTTGCGCTCGTCGGGGGTTTTCCTCGTGGTTGGGGGTTTCTGCGTTGTCGATCGCCGTTCCCCCCCCCGATCATTTAAATTTTTGGGCTTTGGCGACGGTCGGGGTTGGATGTTTCGTGTATAAAGTCAGAATGGGAAGCAGGCGAATTGTAACATCTGTACGCAGTGGCGCGAGGGGGCAAAGGAGAAAACAAATAAACAACGTTCTTTATTGTGTCTCGTGGGTTTCGGGGGGGGGGAATGGTTTGGCGGGTTGGCTTCGGGGGTATTCCCCCGCCCTATGAGCTGGCGCCATGCTTTGGCGTGGGTGGGGGGGGGGGCGGTTTTTATCGCGCCGCAAAGGCCGGGCCAGGGGGGGGGGGCTTCGCCGCCAGCCCCGCGGGGGAATTTCGGCCTGTTCATCCGCCGGCTTCGGCTTCCTGTTTTTGCGCGTTGCGGGTTTGGTGGGGGATTTGGAAAAGCCGGGCGCGGTCCGCCGGGGGCTCCCTCCTTCGCCCCGCGGCGGTTTTTCCGGCCGGGCCCGAAAAAGGGTACGGCACCAAGGGTTCCCAAGTCATCACTGACCTCAGTACTAACTTGGCCTGCCGGTGCTTAACTTCACAAATCGGACGGGATATGGTGTTTTCACTGGAGTATGGTCGTACACGAAAACTTGGGGAGATGTTGAACCACTACGCAAGCGCACTGCAATGCAATCCGCCCTTCTTCCGGGGGGCTGCGGGTTCTGCTTCGGAATTGCGGGGATCGTTGGGGGTGAATTTTGCGGGGTCACGAGGGTGGGTATTCTTGGGTTCACCGTCACATTTGAAAAAGAAACGCCGCCAATGGAACGCAGATGAAATATGAAAAATATCAACAGAAAGGGAACTTGAAAACTTGAATCTGACAGAAGATGCGTGACGTACAAGATTGGGATCGAAACCTCATGAGGCATCGCACAATTTGCCACGCACTACGTCACAAGCTTCGAAAGAAAGAAAAGCGAAACTTTTTGACGGAATATCACGCTCAGACTCTACTTAAAGTCGATGTCGTTGGCTTTGGCCTCCTGCAGCCGGCACTAAGAGCAATACAGTGGAGTACCTTCGAGAGAGAAGGAAAACGTTTTGACGGAATATAACACTCGGAGTCAGTTCCTTGGCATTGGCCTCCTGCGGCCGCCACTGAGAGTCATGAAGTGGAGTAGTCTCACTCAAATAATGATCAACAACTACAGAATCCACGGAAAAGAAAACAAACGTAACCCACAAATTGACTGATATTTTTGATGGAATAAGAAAAGAGAAGTGTCATCCTGTGTAGAATGTCCAGTTGTGGGGCCTCCAGCAGCCGCACAAAGAAAAAAAGGGAGCATGAAAACGAAAACAGAGAAAAGTTCCCTCCAACTGGAAGAAACACAAACAAAACTCATCCGAGGAAAAAGAAAAAGAACCAAAACGAGAACGGAGAAAAAGACGGAAAGTCAGTATCTTGTGATGGAGTAGGGTGGGTATTTCCAAGATTGAAAACCAAAAGTCGAGCCTCCAGCGGCCTCGTGCATTGTTCAAATATTCGTCGCGGTCGATTCCAAAAGCCGATGCGAGTTCCATGAAGTACATCGAGCGCAAGCTCCATGAAACAAAGCATACGTCACACAAGCCATACTATCCAGTGAGCTGTGACCAGCGTATGGTAGTCTCACATTGTGAGTTGGGGTTCTCCCTTATACCAGGGGTGGAGAAGGAAGATCTGGATTGTGAAACAAACAACTCCAACTCCACCAAAAAAGAAAAAGACTATAGCTTGACCCTTATTTTGGTCGCCAGAGGCTCCTCCTGAGAGACCCTTAATAGCGAAAGGGTACGATGCGCCGACAGCCATCCTGATAGCAAACTGCAGTGCTTGAGCAAAAGCAGCTCCTTTAGGGCGGAACGACAGAGGAAATATTTCTTGAGTGATGACGTAGAAGCATGGACCAATGCACAGGTGAAACACTCCAATATACAGCATCATCCCAATAATGGCGACGACGTCTCGGGTGGTGTTAGATGTGACTCCAGGATACGCTGGAATGCCACACATCAGAACGCAGAATAGTCCACTGGCGAGGGTTCCCCAAAGGAAAATGCTCCTTGATGAAACCCGCATCGACAAGAGAACAGAGGCACCAGCCGCAATCAGCGAAATCGCCATCATCACGAACATTCCAACAAGAGGGGCAAGTCCGAAATTCTTCAGAATTTGTGGTGCGTAGCTGGAAACTGCGTTTTCGCCGGTCAACTGAAACGCGCAACACACAACACATGTGAGCGCAAGACGTGGAAGCATCTGCGTGTAGCTGTATTCATTCGGATCAACATCCACGGCCCCTTTGACAGTATGAGAGGTAAAGTTCACCCTGGACTCCTTCACGAATACGCCGAGAAGCAACACAGAAACTGCAAGCAGCGTTGACAGTGCTGCGAGCACTTGAATTCGCGCCTCAAAGTGAAGATCTGAATTGCTCTCAAAATGAATTGTTTGTCCGAGAAGAAGACCCATTGCAGATGTCAACAGCATTCCAAGACACATTGAAAACATATAAACGTATCCAACAGGTCGCCTCAAGCTTGGTGGCGAGTTCTGGTCAACGTAGAGCGGCGAGGCAACACCGGTGATTCCAACGCACAAGCCCAGAACAAACCGAGAGGCAATTAAAACCCAGAAGTCATTTGTTGCAACAGACACGTGAAACATGACACTACATGCACAGCTGATGATACCTGAAGTAAGGAAAATTATACGCAAACCAAAGCGCTCCACGACAGGGCTTCCGAATAGTGCACCAATTGCACCACCGGTTGTCAGAGAAACTGTATATATAGCGTGGTGAAGGGAGTCATATCCAACTGGATTCATGCACATTTTCATGTTGTACGACCACTCACATCGATCATCACGAATACAGCCAGATCGAGCCAACTGTTCGGTATCCTTCGACATGCCCATAATCATGTCCATCATCATCGCCATTCCCATGGGCATGCCTCCGCCTGCATTCATATTCATACCGGCTGGGTAAAGAACACGGCATGTAACATCAGTCCACCCACAGTACCCACCATTGGAAGAATTGGTGTACCATCGGCAATCAGCGTATGGAAGCGTTTCGCATATTTCACGTCCTCCATTTGCCATAGAGCAATCCATAGCCATCATGCGAAGTTGGTAGAAAATACCAACTACCATGTTGTACCCATAAAACAACCCACAGATGAGAGGAACTATCATTAACTTCAGGCTCGAAGGATAAAAAAGTTCAGCCATTGATATTTCGTCTTCATCACTTCGCCAGGAATCGGTGGACGGAGACACTGTGGGTTCAGCTTCCAACGCTGCAACTGGCTGGTTGTCGCATTCATCGAGAATCGGCTCAGCCGTGTCATTGATAAATGGATGCGACTCCATGTGAAAAAAAAAACCTTGCAGCAAAGAAAACTTGCTTGTGTGCAGGAACAAAAAAAAAGGCACAATAAAAAGAAGTTCAACCGCAATTCTAGAAGGTATCAGATGTAACTTATTTGCAAGATAATTCGTACAGAAATTTGGTTTAGTGGGGTCAAGTTCAGCGCGCTGATTGGTCAAAGGTACCTGTCGCACAGTGAAATCATTTCTTTGTTGAATTGAGGGCTGCGAATGCGACATGTTGGGTTGCAGAAAGGATTCAAGAGATGCTTCACCGCCACTCCATATGCTGCAGTGAAAAACTGATTTAAATCAATTCTGGTCGCGCCAGTATGAAGGACCAACAGCTTCAACGGCGCAATGCCTACAAATGCCGACACAGAGTACGACTCTCCACTTGGTAGCTCGAGTTTTCCGAGGAAAGCATCGCTGACAGTTCGTTGCAAGTCTTCAACAACATCTACTGCTGCATAAATCCGAAATAGGAGCGAAAGATCAATATCACTATCTCTGGAGGCGCCTTTGGTATAAGTGAACCCGGACGAATCGTTTTGCCCAAGCAGAACAAATACAGGATTCGACATTCAACCTAAGATTTTTTTTTGGAAGGGAAAAGGGAGGGAGCAACTGGAGATTTTTGCAGTTTTCTTTCATAAAGAAGCGCAGGGGTGTGTGTTTCTGTCTTGGGGGGTGTTGTCCGTTCTCCCTCATCCCGGGTTGGGGGTCCGCGTGCTTGCGTTTTGGCTGGTCGCGCGCGCGCTGGGGGGGGCCTTCATTTTCGTGGCTTGGGTTTTGTGGGGCTGGCGGGCGGGTGCGTTTGTGTGTGTGGGGGGGGGGGGGACGGGGAAGGGGGGGTGGTTTACAGCATGTGGGGCGGCTTCCAAGGGCGGGGTGGCAATGATGAATGGTGTTACTGCTGCCGGATTGGTTGTCGTTGGCTCCCCTTTTAAAACGGAATCTCTCTCTTGTGGAAATCATCATTGCAATACGCTTGGTAATGCTGCTTGGAAGTTTTGACTTCAAAGAGCTACGTCCTTCAATAGTGTCTTCGATTGCATTTGATATTTTATGCCAAAATGTATCTCTAAATATCCTATTTTTCTGTGTGTCGCTCTCTCCCTCTCTGTCGCTAAAGAAAAAAGTTCTCGCATAGGGTTACTTAGCTTTAGTATCGCCATGTTTGAACAAGAACAGACTTCTATCGTCTGCGACAATGGGTCTGGAATGGTGAAGGCCGGATTTTCTGGAGATGATGCTCCTCGCCACGTATTTCCTGCAATTGTTGGACGGCCGAAAAACCAGCAAGCAATGATGGGAAGTGCAAACAAGAAGGTTTTTGTCGGCGATGAGGCTCAGGCGAAGCGGGGCGTACTCACTCTCAAATATCCCATTGAGCATGGCATCGTGACCAATTGGGATGACATGGAAAAGATTTGGCACCACACGTTTTATAACGAATTGCGTGTGAATCCAGAACAGCACAGCGTCCTTCTAACTGAGGCTCCGATGAATCCAAAGCAAAATCGCGAAAAAATGACACAGATCATGTTTGAGACATTCAGCGTACCAGCGATGTATGTAAATATTCAAGCTGTACTATCGCTATACTCATCTGGTCGTACGACAGGAATTGTTTTAGACGCTGGCGATGGAGTAACTCACACTGTTCCGATTTACGAAGGTTATTCTCTTCCTCATGCCATACGTCGCGTGGACATGGCTGGCCGTGATCTGACAGAGTATCTCATGAAGTTGATGATGGAGACTGGACTCACATTCACATCTACTGCCGAGAAGGAAATTGTTCGTAATGTCAAGGAGCAGCTGTGCTATGTTGCGCTGGATTTTGAAGAAGAAATGACGAACAGTGCAAAAACCGCGAATGAGGAACCATATGAGCTTCCGGATGGAAATATTATGCAGGTGGGGAGTCAGCGCTTTCGTTGTCCTGAGGGCCTTTTCAAACCGTCATTGCTTGGACTGAACGACGCACCTGGTTTCCCAGATATGGTTTTTCAATCTATCAACAAGTGCGATATAGATGTGCGGCGTGAATTGTATGGAAACATAGTTCTCTCAGGTGGATCCACTATGTTTCGTAATCTTCCCGAGAGGCTTGGCAAGGAAATTTGCAATCTGGCCCCGTCATCCATCAAGCCGAAGGTAGTGGCACCCCCTGAAAGGAAGTACAGCGTTTGGATAGGTGGATCAATTTTGTCATCTCTCTCAACGTTTCAAACGATGTGGATTAAAAAGAGCGAGTACGACGAAGTTGGTGCTGGCATTGTTCACAACAAATGCTTCTAAACGTTGCGTTTCATCAAGAATTATGCAAGTTGCAACACTGAAATTTCGGTGGTATGCTCTCTCCGTCCATTTCAAGCGTCGCGTGCAATCAAACGCAGCTGTATATATTAGATGCCATTATTCTCTGTCAGTCCCACTGTGTCGTGCCGAGAATTTGTAGCTTATATATAATTTCATATTTTGTGAGTCCTGTACCAAATGCTACGGAGAATGTTCCAAGATGCAGTAATTTCAAATTTCCTGATCTTTGCAATTTGAGAAGGTTCACGCATATTTACTAGATATAGAGTACAGTTTTTTCATGTCGAAGAATCCTCCACCAGGGTTGTGCAGAGAAGAGCTAGCCGCATCTCGTACAGAGCTCAGTGAGTCGAATAACTCTTGCATACCACCTGATGAGGCACTTTTGGGCAAAGTTAAATCAACAATGAGTGACATCGTTGCAAGTTTTGAGGCTTCTGGGACAAGCACTTCCTTCAGTGTTGATGATCACATAGCTGCTACGGAGAGGCACCTCAATGCGCTAAAACAATTAAAAATGGATCGCACGGCTTCCGCAGGTTGCTCAACGCCAAATGCCGCTTTTGGCACTCCACCTCCAGCAAGCCTTAGTTCCCCAAATAGCCGCCCATCGACTTACATTGCGGCTGTTCTGCGCCCCAAAAAAGTATCACCAAAAAGATCACCATTTATTACACGCGGAGAGGTTGAGGCTGCTCGACACACATCGGCTCTGCGCAGTGAGGAGAGACAGCGCCGCGCAGAGGAGCGACGCCTTGATTATCTTCAGGAACTAAAAATGAAGTCATCTGCGGCTGATGCACGAGTCATGCAGGTGAAAGCAAGACGCGAAATGGCTGAACAGCAGCGTATTATCGCGCAGGATCGCCTTCAAAATGGAATTCGCCGAGCGCAAGAAGTGCTTCAACAGACAAAAGAGCGGGCTCAGCATGCTCATTCACACATTGATGAGGTGCGATTAACCAACGAGCTGCGGCAACAGACCAAGGCTCTCTTACTTGACAAGAAAATGAACGAGGTAGTTCATAATCGAGAGCAAAAGCTTGAGGAGAGACAACGACTTGCTCAGGAGAGAAAAGATGCAATTATGGCTGCTGCTGAGAGGCGAAGAAACTTGAGTCAAGAACGTCTGGAGAAACAGCAGCAACGTGAGCAGCAGCGCCAAGAAAATATTCGCCGTATGGAAGATCAAAAGAGGCAAGACCAGGAGCAAAAGCAGCGGAAGGCGGATGAATGGGAGAAGAAGGTACTTCAGCATTACGAAGATGCTAACGCTGAAGCAGAAGCGTTGTGCCAAAAAACAGAAATGAAGTTTTCAAAGAGTGCTGAATTACTGAATAAGAGACGAGTGATGCAGCAAAAAAAAGTGCAACTTCAGGATCAGAAGTTTAGGGAAGCTCAACAGCGACGAAACGGTGAGCTGGACTCAAAACCAGCATATCAAGAATTACTTCCACCAGGGACAGCAATTGAGGAGGAACAACTTTCTCAACGAATGTCGAAAACTGTTGCTGCTGCGCAACGACAAGGTCGTATATATTGCGAAACGTATCAAAAAGATTGTCTTCGTTCGGTGAAAGATCTGAACCGTTGCAGACTACGTCTCATATTCTCTCGTTTAGCGACTTCTTTATCAGGGTCAGGGTCGGTGGCTCAATCTATTCATGCACTCAATGAAATTAAGGCATCTTCGCTGACTGAATTGGATATGGAGTACTTGAGGTATTTTAATTCGTACGAAGTAATTGTGAAAGCTATCACGGAGTCGCGGAAGCTGAGGGAGCTTACATTATTTCGACAATCTGCAGGCTTACTGAGGTTGTTGTTCAGCGATTCTGCCGAAGGCCGGACGAACATCCTCCATTTTTCTCGCTGTGGGAATATCGTTCCTCTTGTGCAGTGCCTCCGTGAGGAACTGAAAACATTGAAGCAACACAGCAATTCTGATATTCTGAGACTCCTGCTCTTTCTAATTGGAAAGTGCTTGGAGGGAATCTGTGCTGAAGCTTCTACCAATGGAAGTCTTCAATCCACTCGGGATCAAGTTTTGAGTGACTTAGAGTCTTTTGGCATGGATCGGCTTTGTCAGGTTGTTGTAAAGCTTTGCACTTCGGAGGAAGACCTTGAGCTTGCACACAGTGCTTTGTGTGTGATTCACGCGCAGATCTCAGTTTATGCTCGTAGGAAAACAGAAGTGAAGTCCAGTTGGTTTACCAGCGTCTCCACCTCGCTGTTCACCCTCCTACAGAATGTTGTTACGCCAGATACCGGATCTCCTCTCCGAGAGGATGCGAAATCGATGAGCTGCGGTAGGGTGACGGTCCTTTTTTGTGTGCTGCGAGTTTTGAACATGCTAGCCCGGTGGCAACTTGGAGCTCTCCAAGAGCTTCTTCACGATGGGGGAAATGCGGTTCCTGAGAAAGAGGTACAGCAAACTGCGAATGCAGCTCTCTCTCGAATGGAACTGTTTCACGTTTTCAGTTGCTATTTTTCGTATATTGCGGGCCACATCGGCCATCTGGAAGCAATTGAGAGCTCAGAACCTGCTGAGACGAGCAGCCCTTCCTTTGTGGAAGCAATGCGTTTTGGAATCACTCTTTCATCATTTCCATCTTATCCGATGTACGCGACTGAACAAGTTGATGCGTATGAACCAGGTGGACCTCGGTACCCCCTTCGATCATCGTTACATGAGTGTCTGCTACTTATCGGTTATTTATCGCTGGATGATCGCCTCCTCCAAGAAATGCTCTCTTGGGGAACAGAAAAAACGCTGCTCGGTACTATCATTAGTACCTTACCAATTCACTATTTCACAAAAGGAAGACACATTTTATTTCCAACCTTTGTGTGTGCCTTGACGGAGAGCTACAAGAATAATCTTGTTGCTCGACATGAAATGGATCTTCGACAGTTGCTGACTTTTGTGGAAGATGAGTATAATCTGTTGAGCAAGAAGGCGAAGTCGTTCGCGTTGGAACATGCTTCACAGTTGAAGTCGCACAAGGCAAGGACAGATCCCCAGCACTTTTCCCTGATGAGTTCTGTTGGGAAAAGCTGGGCGGACATGACTGATGACGAAGAAGAGCAGTCAGAAACTGCACCAGTGGCGGATGCCCCTACCACAACCCCATCTACCGAAAAAGAGAGACTCTGCAAGTCGCTCAAAACGGTAGCTGGCTCTGGTAATGATGTCTTCTACAGAGTTGAGAGAAGAATACCTGTCGCTTATTGGCCAGGCGTGATCGCCCAACTGCAGCAAACGCTGAAGTCAACCGCTCATTAATCCAAGCTCAAATTCTCAAGATTCAAATGAGTGGCGCCTTGGCGTAAGTACACCTTGGCTGTAGATTGGACCCGTAAATATATTCAGAAATGAATTTCTGACGAAACACATAGCTTGCTAGATATTGTGCGACATTCTTCCATCAGAGTTGGAAAGCGTCAGCGCGTGCAGTTGCATCTTTTTTTCATTCTACTCTGTTTGGTCTTTTTAAAAAGATTATCGATACTAATTTCAGGCCAGACAGTTCTCGTCGCACGCATTGGCGACGTTTGAGCGACTAAGCTCCCACTTCCTGCTAGTTTCATCCAGAGCGATGGCGGAAGCTCCAGAAAGCCTCCGTAGCATTTTTAACGGGAAAATTTTGCTCACGCGACTCCTCGGAAAAGGAGGATTTGGAGAAGTCTATCAAGGTGTTCAGGCTTCCGATGGAACTCCAGTGGCTGTGAAGATTGAACGCAACACGGGCCGCAATTCCTTCCTATTCCACGAAATTCGAGTCATGCAAGAGATTCAGGCGACTCGAACGAAGGATGGGTTGCCTGGCATTGCAACTCTCTTGTTCTTTGGAAAGGAGCGTGACTACCGAATTCTTGTGATGGCTCTACTGGGTGAGTCACTGGAGGACTTGCACCGCAAACTCAACTATTTTTCGCTGAAAACGGTGACTCTCCTAGCAGACCAGATGCTTGATCGGTTAGAGTATGTCCACTCCGCTGGCTATGCACACAGAGATCTGAAGCCGGATAACTTTGTCATTGGAAGG
>JASAON010001560.1:0-56031 GCA_030849065.1 Jaenimonas drosophilae
CTTGCAGAACCGGTAGCACTTGGAGGGACGGCGGGCCATGATAAATGAACTTGAAGAAGAGAACGAAGATGGTAGAAGGGGAGATATTTTGATTGTTTTCTCACAGTGCAGTGCTGGTCTGTATTTGGGTGAGAAATCTCGACGGTGATACGCTTGCAGATCACGTCATGAAGAAGCGCGAGCTAGCCCGAAAAAGTGAAATAGTTCTGTTCAGTGCCAACCTGGGACAAAGGCTACTTGAGCGGGACCTCTCCAAGGTTCACAAAAATCTTCTTCACCGTCTCGTACACGGCAGCGCGATCCTCGTTCGCATCCACCACAAAGCAGCGTCCCTCCTGCTTGTACGCCTCCACGACGGGCATGCACTGCTCCACATTGACACGGAATCGGTTGCGGATCGTCTCAAGGTTGTCATCATCGCGTGTGGCGCCACCAGCGGTCTCCATGCGGGAGGTCAGCCGCTGCTCCATCGTTGCCTCGGAGCAGTCGAAGTACAGAATGCCAGCAGCGCGAGCGATTCCTTCCTCGAACATGCGTGCCTGGTCAGCCTTCCGCGGGAATCCATCAATGAGATAACCACGGGGATTACCCGAATCCGCAATGGATTGACGGAGGAGCTCCACCGTGATCTCACTGGGAACAATGTTTCCTGCGCGGATGATGTCGGCAATCTTCTTGGCCACGTCCGAGGTGCCGCTCTTGGCTGCCTCACGGAGAAGGTCGCCCGCACTAAAGTGTGTGTATCCGAACTCTTCCACAAGACGTGCGCAGACAGTTCCTTTGCCAGAGCCTGGCCCACCCAGGATGAAGAAGACCTTTGGTGTGACGGTCATTGATTTGATGGATTACTAGCAATGTGGTTATAGGGGCGCTGGTGCCTACCTAGTGATTGGAAGAAGTGAAGAAGGAAGAATCCACGTGGTACGTGAGCCTCACAGATGAGAAATGTGTCACAGTGCTTGTCATGGAGGTCCAAATGGCATGCTGTCTGTTTCGGCGTATGGGGGGGAAAAAAACAGGTAAGTGGTTGCGAAGACAGACATGCCATCAAAACATGTGGCACGTGTCACTCGCGCAGAGTATATCGCCTTGACAGCAGCTGGCCAGGGCGGCGATAGCGAGGATCCAGCCTGAGGTCCAGAATGGCCTCCTGCACCGTCGTCCCCACGGCTGCTCGAATGGCATACTGCCGATCCCACTCTCGGCCAGGTGGAAGTGGTCGTTGGGCCTCCTCCCACAGAACAGACGCCATTGCTTCATCCTGGGTCCATTCATGACTGCCTTCCTCCGTCTCGGTAAGGGGAAGCACGAGCACCGCCTCAGCACCAGACGGTACCACGGCAGCACAACACGCCGTGCGCAGTGAGCTCACACGAATAGGGGAGACGGCGTGTCCGTCATCAAGGACGCAGTACCCACTTGTGCAGGAAGGAGGTCCAACCTCAGCACTCGTTCCTTGTGTGAGGGCAACATCGTGAAGAAGCTGTTCGAGGTCCACCACCCCGCCAATGAGATCCTCCCGCATCCGCCGCTCTCGGAGCACGAGCCGCCTCGCATGCTTGGACCATGGGTGGTCACCACCAACTGCGCCACTGTTGTAGTCATACGCCTGAACGTCGTGCAGAGTTGTGGGGAAGAGGCTGGCCCACTCCCGCAGCCGAAGACCGCGCCGCCGACACCACTTACACCACTCAGCCGGTGTGAGACGCTTGGCCACCTCCGTCCCACGGTCTCGGTCTATGCCCCTCCACCGCTGTGCTGCCGTCCTGGCTCGCCTGCGGTCTGCGTGGTAGGAAGCAGGGAGTGTGTACTTCCGCCACGTCCGCGGAACATATGGAGATGTGTGGTACGATGCCCTTGGGGCTGCTGGCGGGTGGGGCATAGGACTCGCCTGGTAATCATCACCTGCCAGTGTGGAAGATGCTGGACGTCCAGCATCAATGTGCGCGCTGGTGATAAAGACATCTTCTTCACTGAGCGGTTTTGGTACGGCAAACGCTGCGCTGCATGAGGTTAGGGTGGGCCGATCCGATTGCGCGGCACGTGGCCGTCGACGGGGAGTTGTTGCTGGCTGTGACGGAGGCTTGGGTATCATGTACAGGCCCTTCTCCTGTTGCGGAGAGCTCTATCAGAGCAAGAAGGAGGATGACAGCACATGTTAGAGAGCCCAACACAGCGCAAGTGTGCTACTTCATTTCCTCCCTAGTGAATGCTGAGTGTGGTTGGAAGAAAAAAAGGAGTCAGCAACGGCACGCCCCCTCCGTATCGGGGTGATGGTTGACGATAACGGTGACGGAAGTGGATGGTGTGGAGCTCGAGCTACAGGTGCCAGCAGCCACATCCGACCGGCACCTCTGGGCCTTGACGTGGTGACGCCTACAGCAGCACGGATGGCATGGTAACGGGGGTGCCAACGATGACCCTTGTGGATGATGCGACGGGCCTCGACGCTCGCACAACGCACAACTTCGTAGTCCACATGGCGTGGAAAGATGCCCACCGACTTGTGCCGCGTGGATGAGAGCATCAATTTTGGCATCGACCTCTGCCGGATCAATCGCAGGTGTTAGTGGTGGTGAAGGGAGCGGAAGAGGCGGCACAACGAGCAGCGGTGGCGCTGGCACTGTCGGTGGCGGGACCGTCGGAGGAGTAGGCTGCGTAGAAACTGGTACTGCAGGCACGGGTAAGGGCAAAGGCAGTACCAGTGGAGCTGGAGGGACATGTGGCTGAGTAGTAGCCTCTGCTGCAGAAGAAATCTCGGGAGTCTCAACGGCAACGGCGGGAGTGGGTCCTGCTGCCAGTGGCGGTGGTGGACTCGGTGGTGGCAGCACAATGCCCAGGAGGGAGGACCGACCGTCCTCAATGATGTCAGGAGGGTGAGGTCCCTTGTGGGAGAGAGTGGTTCCGCAGAGGACGCAAAACTCTCGCTGGCTGGCTGGATCGGCGTGGTGGTCCAGTGGACACGTGAGGCGGGTGTACATGGTTGATGGAAGCGCAACACCATGACCACACACAAAGGACCCACAGAAGGCACAGTATGCAAAACCAGACTGTGCGTAGGATGTGTGTTCCTTCGAATAAGCGCACACCACCGAGGATGAAGGTGGAGCCTCCGTCTTCTTCGCACTAGGATCGGCGGGGGGTGGGGACCAGCTGCGATCCACGAATTCAATATTGTTGCCGGCGTAGAGGTGGGCGTAGGGATCTAGGGTAGGGATGGCAGGAACCGGCGGGGCCACAACTGGTGGTTGTGAAATGCCATCAGAGGGCGTCTGTAGAGGATTGGTCGCCTGAATCCTGCTAGATGCGTACACATGCGCATAGGGACTGTAGGAATCTACTGTCGGAACAGAAGGAACCGACAGCCGTGGTGGTGATTCGAGCTTCTGGATGACCGGTGGACGTTCAGCTAGAGTGATGGCCACTTCAGGATTCCCCTGAGGGGATAGGTGGACATCAGCAGCTGCGGGCACAGAAGGGACCGGCATGGGCACAAGAGAAGCACGTTCTCCTACACTTTGCGGCCAAACAACAGGAATGGATGGAAGCACAAGGGGCCGATCCACGGGCACGATGGGTGGGGAGCTTGGCAGCTCGTCTGTCGGGCCGTGGGCTAAGACCCTCCGTCTTGTTTGTGCATTAGGCGGATTCACCCTCCATCTTGGTCCCTGACTGGACAGCAGTCGTGGAGGGCATGGCACCCGGAAAGTTGGGTCACCATGAAGCGGAGGCACACAGTTGCAGGGTAGTGCTCTAACCGTGTACACTGCCGTTCCATGAGCGGAGGTGTAGCGTTGCACCTCACCGTGGATACGCTGGCAGTACCACGGCTTGGGCTCTTGGGTTGAGGAGGGACGACGCGGTCGCATCAACCGCCCGGGAAATCAATACAAATCTAGTGTATGTAGGGATCTACTCTAGCAACGCAAAGGTGCGTCTAGTTGGGAGCTTCTTCGTGTGTATTCCTGTCCTCTGCTAGCATACGGAGGAAGAAACGCTCCCTGTTGACTCGTGTCTTCCACGAGAGGAGTCAGGTGATATGGCCTAAGGAATAGAGCAGAAAAAAATAGTGAAGGATGAGATTTTGTGTGTACTAATTGACACTCCAACATTTCATATCCAGCGTGAGTCCATCCGCGTAGCAAACACGATTCGAAACCAACGTGAATGGGTTTGAAGATGTGGAAACGTCACCCCGGGGTACTTGGTGAGTAGCCTGCGGCGTAGTGTGTTCGGAAGAAGGGCCACAGGATCCCGTTGAAGAGCGGGGTGAGTGGTCCCATCGCCCGCGGGCCACACCTCACAGGACGTGTGACTGACCGTAAATGCTCCAAGCTGATGATGATTTGGTAGTTCAGCAACTCCTTGCGCGAAGTTGGGGACCTCACAGCCTTGCCGGTTGGCGTCTCATCACGAACAATGGTGTAGTCCATATCCACCAGCAAGAGTGCAAGGGAATCGGTGGACGCCACCCAGCACCGATGGAGAAGAGAGGCATCCATCTGCCTGCTGTGGCCACTATCGTAGGACTTGGTCCCATTGTTATTGCCCAGGTCCAGAAGGGCGTCGAAAACCGCCCAGCCCTCCCATCTGTTGGCACCTTTGCTTCGACGGTCAGGCCCTGTGGCGGAGCTGGAGAACGGGTGATGAGACAGGCCTTGCTCAGTGAAGAGTGTGCGGAGTTGCTTCTGGCTCAGCTGGAGACGCTCCAGCGGGCGAAGAAGAATCCACTCGGTGCAGTTGGGAATCACATCCATCACAACAAATAGATCCTCCTCCGGAAAAGGGCACCCACTGCCGTCATCGGATATGGGCACCTCCGAGGGTATGAGGGTGGCAGGGTTCTTGTTGGACGATGGGAACGGGCGTCGGCGCCAGACGATGTCGCCAACGGTGATGGAAAAGCGGTAATCGCCCCCATACCGTTGCCAGCGCTTCCCCGGGGGCCACGTGAAGAGGTGCTCGAGACCCTTCAGTGGGGCAGTTGGGGGCATTCCCGCACTCCCCATCATGAGCCTGCTCCCATTGAGAAGAACACCGTCAGCATAGGGAATGAGAAAACCCCCGGCAACGGCGCTGCGCTCAAGCTTCGCATCGTACTCATCACCGTAGGTCCAAGCCAAGAGTGGCTCCCCTGCTTCGATGTCGGTGGTGGCAATAAAGAAGGGAAGGGTGAGACACAGGCTGTCCTCCTCATGGAATATGGCGCGATCCTTGAATGCGGAGTGGCCGCTCTTCTTGTTGGGGACCCTCGTCTTTCCCGATGTCGCCTTGCGACGTTGCTGGCTCTTCTTGTCGGCGAGTCGTTGGGAGCCCCGATCCTTTTGGGGAAGTGTAGGAGATGTGCACAACTTCTTCCTGTCTTTTCCCCTGTCGTGGGATGGCAGGGCTCCCTGTGGAATGACGAAGTCGCTTGGCACTGTAATCATCACAGAGCACAACTCCACATTTCCGAATCGACGCAGGTTGTAGCGATGGTTGATGTAGCGTGAGAGGCCCTGCCCGAAACACACCCCGTGCTTCCCAAGCCCGAGAGCATAGGTGTCGTCCATGGCGAAATGGAGGTCTTCCTCCGCCTCTTCCGGCTGGGGGGCTTTCCCAGCATTCGTGGCGTGGTTCCTTGTGCTTTCGCCCCCACTGCGGAGCCATTTTTCCACGTGAGCTGTTGAAACGGACGGGCCCGTGTAGAGCAAGCAGGTGGCGTAGGGAATTGGTGCAGCGGCGTTGAGACCCAACTCATTCTCACCCAGCTCAGGGGTGAGGGAGAGATCCAAAAGCGTAAATGGGAAGGCAGCCTCGGCCACCGTTCCCACATGACGCTGGCCCACTCCGTGGTAGTAGGAAAGCTGGTCAGGCCAGCGAGGGAACGATTTGATGCCGTGAAGGATGTCATCCAGCTCCGCTTCGGCGGTAGCCGGGCTTGTTTGGGGAACGTGATGTCCATAGAAGCGCCGATACCACGCCTGCTCGTCCAGACAGCGGTAGTACGATTCAAGGGAAATGAAGATCGGCGCTGAGGCCTCCATACGTGTCGTCGATACCACAACAATGAGGGTGGCTTGGGGATAGGCAGTAGAGCCCGGAAGACCGTAGTGCAAGGCAATACAGCGGGCGTTTGGCTGCATAGATGTTGCAGCACGGCGTTTTTGTGCTCTAGGTCCGCCCGAGAGCCCTCTTCCGTTCTCCGTTGGGGAAGCACCAACATTGGTGGAAAGCCGTTCGTCAATGTATGGGAAATCCTTGCGAAGATTCATCTCCGCGGATGCCGTCAAGGTCTCTGCTTGTGAGATCATGGCGATGAAGAGCGCATCCCCCTCCACCGCTAGCACCGAGTGCCGGAGGAAAGCTCGACTTGTTACGATGCCAAGCGTCGCTTCTCTTCGCCATACCAATCCAATCATGCTGATGGTGCGACATCGACGGACCGCCTCATCCACATTGGCCCGTTCCATCCCTGTGTAAGCGGCAACGAATTTTCCGTACCGAGCTCCATGGAAAGATATCCTTGATTGCTGTCCTGGAGAAGAGGCAATGGGTGGTGGTGGTGGGTGTGGCCAACGGTAGGCTTGGCCATCCTCCGTCACCATAAATTCCCGCGAGGCGGGAGAGGGGGCAGTATCACCCGTCGAAGAACTCCCGCTCGGGCTGTCGGAGTTGCTACCGTCATCCGCATCCTCCTTTTCATGCCGCTGCAGCTGGCCGTGATGACCATCGAAGGCGGTGTCAAAGTCCGTCGTCGAGGAGGATGTCAAACGAGGTGAATGTTCCCCACCGGGAAGGAAAAAATCATCGGCTAAATCGACCTGCGTTCCTGCCACCCCATCTTCGGTCGGCGGTGGCAACTCTCCGTGCTGAACGGATTTCATCCGTTCGCCCATATACCTGTGGAGCAGAAAATGGGCGGACCCCGTTCCCGCTTTGAAACAAACAAGACAAGGAGTCGTGGTTAAGAGGAGCGAGGAAGAGACAATGAACATCACGTCAATCAGGCAGCCATTCCTGGATTGTGCAGTAAGAGCAGCTTTGGGGGGATGATTGACGATGGTGTGTATACAGGCATACTGAGCCAGCCACCAGCTTCAGCAGCAATGGGTCAACAAAAGCAAGTGATTGAGGAGGGTAGACGATGACATGCCTCTTCCGAATCCACTTTTTTTTTTTAGTAACATCGCATCAGGTTCGAGGAGCCACAATGTCAATGCTTTGGAGTAAACACACTCCGCTGCGAGAACTCACGCATCTATCCACGCAGTAACATCATAAAGGAGGGAGGGGGACTGTCATCCAAACGCACGCAATACACGCGGCAACGATCTGACACATCAAGTGAGGTGGGCTATTTCTTCATGCAAAACTTAGAAACTTCCCCACCTTGATGAGTATCTGTCTTGTGGTAGAGGTCCCTTCCCAGATGAGGAAGGGTGGTGTAGCTACTTGGTGGTCATCCATCAGGCCCGTAGCCTACTTGGATGATGACGTCTTTCTGCCATAGATGCCACTTCCTTGCAACGGGCTTTCCACATAATCAGGGCGGAGAGATACAACCTCGAATGGCATTGGAACTCCCGCTGAGTCGCATCTGCTCTGTTCCGGTGCAGTTAAGGCCCAGAGGTGAAAGTGCGGTCGTGGGTCCGCGCGGGGAGCCCATTGGGAGCGGCAGGCCCCCTGACCTCGTTTGTCCGCCTGGGGTGGTGCTGGGGCTTCGCAATGGCGAGGGTGTGCCACGTGGACTCCCCACCACGGGTGGTGGGGAGGAGATGGGATAGAATCTCAGCGAGCCACGTCCGATTTCCGGTTGGCCTGACATAGGAAAAGGATGATGCGCAGCCATTGGAGGGGGTGATGGCAGTCGCAGCCCCAAGTTTGGTGTGGCCCCACGAGGTGTGGAAACCACGTCCAGCGGGTTCGTTCGATCCATCGTCCCTTCACCAGAGCTGTGGAAGGATAGGGAGGACTCCACCGTCTCCGCAATGGGGGCCTGTGTGGGGGGCTGGGGCGGCTGGCTTGGGAGTGGGCCACCGCGACGTTGCCGAGATACCCGCCTCTCATCCCGCCGCCCCTCCGTGGCCTCGTCCCCTTCGGGAACGGTTTCAAAGTCGCGGTGATTGAAACCTACGAAGAGCCCACGCGGGAGGTCCACGTCAATAGGGCAGTCAACAGAGACACCTTTCCTCGACACGACGTTTCGTCGTGTGGTTGGGTACCCGTCCACCCACCATCTTCCCTGACAGAAGCGTGGGTATGAAAGCACGCACAAGGTGATCACACCAAGCAAAATAAGAAACACAAAGACCATATACATCCAAAGAGGACAGCAACCACACTGGCCAAGCGAGGTCCCCCACGGGCCATCAAACGAGTGGCACGCAGACACCAAATCGCATTTGCAGCGGTACTGCTCTGGAGCGTGCTTGCTGCAAAAGTACTCAATGTTGCTGTAGAAGACAGTGTCCGTCGTGACAAGAAGATTCTCATTGATATTTGGCATACTCGACAGCACACGACACCGCGGCAGTGCCTCGGTCACTGACAGAGCCATCATCAGTGCTGCCACCATCAGCGCCATTGTCCTGGATCGCAGCATGGCAAGTTCTTCCCACTAGCTAGTTTGCTTGTTGGTTCCCTTTATAGTGTAATGAAGTCGCCGCAAAAGGCAAATCACCTTCACATAAACATGAGAGAAACGAAGAACACTATTCATGTCCGCACAACCTATCGCCAATCACTCGACTACTTCACTCCACTCAGTGGCCACGAACCCACAATACGAATTCAAAACAGGACAAAGAAAACGCATCTATAAAAAGAAAAGCACGGAGTCATCAACAGCGTAGCTGAGGATGCCACGGGCTTTAGTGGCGCTCACCGCGGAGACGGAGGGCCAGCTGCACGTCCTTGGGCATGATGGTCACACGCTTGGCGTGGATGCAGGCCAAGTTGGTGTCAGCAAGCAGGGACACCACGTAGGACTCCGTGGCCTCCTGGATGGCAAGGATGGCGCTGCTCTGGAAGCGGAGGCCCTCCTTCTGGGCACCCGACACCTCACGCACAAGGCGCTGGAAGGGTGCGCGCTGGATCAGCAGGTCAGTGCTCTTCTGGAAGGCGCGGATCTCACGGAGCGCCACGGTGCCAGGACGCCAGCGGCGAGCATGCTTCACGCCAGACGCAGCCTTGGGGGCCTTCTTGGTCTTCTTGGAGGTGATGCTGCGCTTGGCACGGGCGGTTTCCTTGGTGCGGGACATGGTTGGTGATATATGGAGTGGTGTTGGTGTGGGTGTTGCGAGAGCAGAACTACGGTGATACGAAGAAGAGTAAAGTGAAGGAGCGTGGACTCTTGCATGCAGTATGCACGTACCAATACACAGATAACATCAGATTCACCACACTAGCATCACACAAATCATTGCACACTTGTGATTGTAGAGCTCAATCGAATCACACACATGAGCTACACGGAGGGGTGGGACAGTAGAGAATACAGCAACAGCAACAAAAAAAAGGTAGCAGTAGTAGCGGCAGAACACATTGGACTACCTTCTGACAAATCATGAGACTATTCTGGCAATTGCTCCTACCAACGTTGTGGCAGGAACTGTAAAACAACACTCAACAGAAAATCTCATCCTCGAATGGATCTCTATGTAGCATACCAAGCATATACAACTCATTCACACTAATCCATCCAAGCGTGCCCCACTCCACAAACACGTCATCTATGTAGAACTTGTGGCCTTCGCTACCAAACATAGGCTGCTTCTCGAAATGCCGAGCCTCAGCGGAATAGATCAGCACCTCATCATCGGCATCCTTCAGTGCATCATACTCCGCACCATTTCCACAAACACGGTACATGTACTCACTGGCACGGCAATACACCTCCACACTCACTGTACTCTCACTGCCAGAGATGCTCGGTAGGTGGCGCACATCAAAGCGTACCTCCATCAGCTCACTCAGAAACAGCATCATGGAGTCAAAAAATGCACGTGGTGGTAAATCGGCATCATTCCCTGAGGGAAACCCCAAACGAAGAATTTGCTGCTCATACACAACCTCTTGCTCTACCGTCCAGTGTGTAAAGCACCGGTTGAGATCTGGTCTCTCCTGCTTCCTCCAACGCAGCAGAGGTCTAGTAGATGGTCGATGGTACAACGTCAAATGCGGAGATGAGCCGCTAGCAAAGGAAATGCATAGAGGGAGGTCTGTCTCGTCATCATCTCGAGCGGCACACTGCAGATAGTAGTTGGTCCGCGTGCGGAAGTACTCCTGCAGGTCTTCAATGGTTCTGATGGGCTTGTCACCAAATGTCCTCCTCAGCCGCTCAATGACCTTGAGTGTCAAAGGAGGTATCACGGGTAATCTCTCCTGGACTATGGTATCTATGGATTTGCGTGGTGGGCTCTTGGGGGGGTTCGCTCTTCTTTCTGCTTCCACTTGCCTGCCCACCCTACCGACCTCACGCAGTTTAGAGTCAGACACCTCGCGCCAGGTCCTCATATTAATGGCCACAGGGCCTGGCATGGGATCCTTCTCAAAGTCATACTCACTATATCTGCGCTTCGCTCCTCTTCTCCCGGGGAAGCACATCGACGGCGACGGCATGTGCCAATTGTTAAGGTTTCCCTCGAACAATTTCATTGTGCAGCACAGTGCGAGTCCACCTAAGTGGTGTAGTAAGTGATCTGTATTTGTGTGTGTGTGTGTGTTTGTTGGGTGTAGGTTCTCCGAGAAGACGATGAGAAGCGGCAGAGAGATAGAATCAGAGGTGAGTGATGAGAGCATGAAGAACCAAAGAGATGAAGTTGCTGATCAATGGCCAAGAGCGACTGTTGTTGAAGAACTTGCTGCCGAACCACAGTCAATAGATAGGTGAAAGATAACACTGGAGGGTGTTGTTGATGTGCGTGCAGAAGCCCAGAACACGTACCGCGCCAACGACCCCGTCTTCAACGCCGCCTTAGCGAATGAAGTAGTCCAATCCAATGTGGAGCAGCCATGCGCCACCCTTGACCAGAAGCCACGAGGCCACGCGTCGAAGTAGAATGAGCGCAAGGACCGTCGTGCAGCACTTGAACACAACATCAATCCGATCCATGGAAAAGCGTAGAGTCCATCGTGCCACTTGCACTTGCACCTCCGGGGGCTCATTGGCGGGGACATCGGCGTTGACGTTGGGGTCATTCGCAGCTACAGCAAGGGGCTGTGGGGCAACTTCTTCCACAACTACTTCACCTACGTTCTGTTGGACGTGGTCGGTGCTACGGGGAATGGCTTCAGTAGGGCTTCCTGCATTGAGGTCCACGTCTGGGGACCCTGCAACCTCGGCCACAACTCGCCCATCGCCCTGAGGTGTTGCCACTTCTGCTGACGATGCCTGCTGAGCATCACTGTTGCTCGTTGAAGGCCCCTGCGGAGTGACTTCGGGTATTGTTGGGGACGTCGCAGATTCTGGTACGGTCACAACAGGACTCATGCTTGAAGAATCTGGGGCAGATAACGGAGTCTGCTGTGCTTGGCCTCCCGTTGTTTGCTCTGTGGAGGGAGACGGAGTAGGCAACGTTGTTGGCACTTGTGACTTCTTCTCCTCACTAGTTTCGGGGTAGGGAGCCATGTGGGTATTGTAGATGTCCTCGATTTTTTGCCCGCAGCCGGGGCACTGGAAGCTCCAGCTCTTCTCGGCCATCCGTTCCTTCTCTTGTGGGGAGAAGATTGAGCGGTGAATGGCTCCAACCCCCACTTCGTCATCCTGCCCCATAAAAAGACGGAGGGCGAGGAGGATGAAGTTGATGTCGTAGGTGGGCTGCCAAAGCTCCTTGTGGTAGCTACTAATTGTGGAGCAAATCTTCATGTCGAGCTGAAACCGTCCATTCGGGGTGAAGAAGACGATGTCTGGCGGCGCAAAGGGATAGGAGTGTGAAAAGATGAGGGCTCCATGGTAAATACCCTTGGCGTAGGGTCCTGCAGTGCCATCTGCTGCACTTGAGGGGCCTTTGATGGTGAAGTGCCACTGGAATATATCCCCGTCGAGGGGTTCGGCGAACAAATCAGCAACACGGTTTTCTACCTTCATCATATTGCGCTGCTCCGTCCCTAGGCGCTTGATGGTGGCGTGGACTCCTGCCATGGTGACGTGAAATCACGTGCAACAATTTTGACCTTTTTTGCGGAAACAATCTTCACACTGGCACAAGTCAGAGAAGCAACAAGGAGGGATAGAAGAGGTGCGATCTGGGTGCGCGGAGAGAGGCCCATCCACAACACGCCACATCGAGCAGACACTATAGACAGTGAAGCACATACAAGAAGTGACGGGCATGGGAAGAAGGGTGGTGGAAGAGCAGCGGGCGTGCAGCAACACGAGCAACTCGGCAAAAGCAACACAAAACAACAACATGACACGTCGGTGCCTTCCAAGGGAAAGACCGTTGGGGGTGCAGAAGCTATCAAGAGGAGGGGGAGGGGGGAGAGAGCGGAGAAGTGGAGCAATATCCAACTATTGACACCTTATCCGTCTGTCTCATAATGCAATGACTCTTCTAAGTTGGGGTAGGAGCGACGTTCTGTGCCACGTACGTTCCGATGAATCTCTGGAGGATCCACGACAGTCTCTAGCTCAGACGATGCAGAGGAACGAATAGACACGATCACCAAGTGTTGTTGGGATTTATGGCGGACAGGATTGTGCCGCAGAAGGTTCAACAACATCGACAGTCACACTCCCCGTTTGCAGCAAACCATCCTCTCCGTGGGGAAGTGGGTTGACGGCATTGGGCATCGAGGCTGGGCGCCGTAGGAGTGAGGGTCCCGGAAGGGGAATGGTGGATTCTGCAGGACTGAGACCACTGCGAATTGATTGTTCGTTGCCGCTCACGCGTAGTCCACGCCGAACGTCTGTTTCGACTGAGGTTGAAGATGTTGACCGAATGGTGACTCCCATGACATCATCCTCTCCCCGTTGCCACAGCTCACGCATCCGGCGGCGCAGGGCGTCAAGAAGCAAGTCCTTCCGCGTGATGATGCCACTGACGGTATCACCATCCACAACCACCAAGTGTCGTAGGCCCATGGTACGAAAGGTGTGGTAGGTCATTTGAAGATTGAAGAACGGCGGCACCACCCACGGGCTGCGGTTGATGATCAGACTGAGGTCCACAACCTGGGGAAGGTCCGCCAGTTGTGCCTCAATGGAGTCCATATCCACACCTTGGGACAGGTTGAGACGGCCAACATCTACGGTACTTAGCGGGGCACGGGGGAGGGCTGGGGGACGGTTGGAGACCATCTGACGCTCTCCAAAGAAGAGGGAGCTCTTGTGCCGGATCCATCCCTTCCAGTTCATGCGGTTAACCTCCATCACACAGGCCTCCAGCCTGCCGCCAAATCCGTCACTGTCCTCCCACGACATACCCTGATCCAGCAGCTGCACGGTCGGTGGCGATGGGTGCGATGGTGGTGGTACAGAAGGGTTTTCCTTGGGCACATCCGACGCGTTGGATGACACGACCGGGCGCCGCAACTCGGGAAGCGAGAGATAGACCTGCAGATCCTCACGAGTGACCAAGCCCACAAACTTGTAGCGGCGAGCGCGGCGACGGGTGGTGGAACCCCCGCCAATGGAGGACGTGGACTTCATTCGCTGAAGCCCAGTTGCTGGGGTCGTGAGATCCGTCCCAGCTGATTGGCCGCACATGCGCGACCGTGTTCGAGACTCCTCTAACTCGACGTCGACGTCATCGTCATCGTCGCCTTCCACCGCCTCCACGACGGGGAAGGCGTGGTGAGAGGTGTTCCGCAGCGCGCGAAGCACCACCTCGGTCCTCTCCTTCGTCCTCAGAGTGACCACCGGCGAGGCCATCACATCGGCCGCGGTGAGCTGCTCAAACTCCGATCTCTCCAAATCATGGGGGAGGTAAGGGACGCAGGTGAGGTGCAGCATGTGGTGGTAGAGTGGCTCAGCCAACCAATCGGCAACCGTCTTGGAGACCACGATGGCCACCATCACCGGAAGCAGGTAGTGGAGCTCGGCGGAGAGCTCCACCATAATGACGCAAATCGACATGGTCATGCGCGACGTGCCCGCCAGGAAGGCACCGGCACCAATGAGGGCGAAAACGCCAGGATCCATCCACGAGTCGGTGGCGGCGTAGCTGTGTGGTATGCTGGGGTTGTGGGTCGCACCAACAGTCCACAGCACAAGACCAAAGAGACGCCCAAAGGCAGCACCGAGGACCAGACTGGGTACGACGAGCCCTCCCGACACGGCCGCACCGCTCGAGAGACAGGCAAAGATAAAGTAGAGCACCACGAATAGGAGTAGGTAGTACCAGGGGAACTCACCAGCGGTTTGGCGGGAGAAGAGATGACGAATGGCGGTCTTTCCCGAGAGCATCGACAAGGAGCCAAAAGGGCTGTAGGCGTTGCTCTTGAAGCAGAGGTCATCAAAGAGACGTTCCTCCGTCTCGGTGCCCCAAATGTGAAAGGTGTCGTTGGCCGCGTCCACAATGGGTTCAATGTGGCGGCACTCGGAGACTAGCGTGAGGAGGTACATGAAGCCGCAGTATGTGACGGCAATCAGTACCGGCTCGGCAACCCGACGAAGTGGGTATGGCTGCAGACGTACACGACGCCACTTGATCAAAATGATGTTCAGCTTTGTGAATAGGGCCGCCAAAGCTCCAGACATGGCGCCAAGGAACAGTGACGGAACAATTGCAATGAGATTGAGTGGGATGGTGACATTAACCTCGAAGAGCACCGATACCGAGTTGGAGACCCAGCCCAGTAGGCGTCGGTCTTCCACTGCTGAGTTGATGATGCTGGTAAAGGTGAAGCAGACCATGGTGGCCAAGAAGATCTGCCCGCTGGCAGAGTGGTCCCAGAAGCTGCAGACCTCTTCCATGACGAATAGAAGTCCACCAATCGGAGCCCCAAAGGCAGCACTAACTCCACAGGCCGCGCCAGCAGTGATGAAGTCACGGCGATCCTTGTTGTTCCGGAAGCCAGAAAAGAGCGAGGTCTGAAAGCCCAAGGTGCGGCTTCGTCCCTGGGTAACTCCAGCTCCGGTGATTGCCCCAAGATGAATAAGAGGAGCCTCTAGGCCCACAGGGAGGCCACCCGCCACGGCAAAAACACACGAGACAATCTTGGCCAAGAAGGTTCGAATGTTCATGGCACGTCGCAGCTGCACGCCGTTGAGGTATGCCATCACATCGGGAATGCCTCCACCTGCTGCAGCTGGTTCAAAAAAGACCACCACAGCGGTGGCAATTGAGACGAAAGCGGCGGATGCGCTCACCCAAAAGAAGAAGCCAACCAAACAACCCCCGAATCGAACCGAGGCGTTGTTGATGATGTGGTGGAGGGTCACACTGCGATAGGACTCTAGAGCATCCACAGCATAGGCAACAACCGCAGCAACGACGCCAACGGACAGCGCGATTAGAATATGAAGGAGCCACCGGACGATGATGTGGCGGCGTTCGTCGCCGTTGGCTTGATAGGTTTGAATGTGAGAGGCGGCAGCACTGAATGTAGGCGACATGGGTGCGTCTTGACCAGGAGATCCAGAGGAACTCGCCGGACGTTGTGTACGTCGAAGATGTTCAATGTACATAGTGGGATAGGCCTTGTAGTAGTCATAGCTCTCAAAGCTGGCTTGTTTCTCCAGCTCTGCCGGGGTGAGGTCTTCACCATGTTTGGATCCTGTCGAAGGGTTCGCCGTATCGACAAGGTCCTGCCAGATATCTCTGAACCATCGCACCATTCGGCGTGGGGCACTCACCGACTCCTGCGGCTCCACGCAATGAACTTCATGGGAATCGTTCGTTTCTCGCTGGTCAAATGACATGGCCAAAAGACAAATAAGTGACTTGCCCGAAAGAAGGCAGTAGGCACTCGGGTAGCCACAATCAACGCAACTGACGGAGAAGGGAGGATTGACCAAGGGAGGAGAAGACTAGCACTTAGTCCAAATCTCTGTTGCTACGCGACGCACGCACTAACAACTCAGCCAATGATGGCACAATGACCAGTCTCTCGGTCTAATCAATTAGGCTCAGCTACTGACAGATAAAGCAACAAATTCAACAGATAGAATCGAAAACGGAAATGTTCCGTGATATATATAATGCACTGGAGATGAAGAGGTGTGTTGGTATTGCTTGTGCCAGTGTTTGTTTGTGTGTGTGTGGTAGAGGCACTTGAGGCCTGAAGATGCCAATCAAGCTCTACAGGGTCGTACAGATAGAGAAGAATGGAGAAGGTCATGATACAAAAGCATGCGTGGGAAGCCCTCAAGTTTGACGAACTGATAATAGTGACACAAGAAGTGCAGAGGGAGTAGCTCTGGCTTGGTCATCGCTGTCACGGTTAGTAGCAGACCCGTTTACTCGAACACAACATCGCTTTCCTTCAGCGGAGACAGACAGTCTAGTGCTTTCGCACCTTCTTCGCGACATACCGATCCACCGCAAGCTTGCCGCCTCGCTGTTCCAGCTTATCGAACAAATCGCCCAGAACTGCCTTCTTGAGTTCACGGCGCTTGGGGAAGTAGGGCTTCGACTTGGTTCCCTCCTTCACCGCCTTCATCTCGTTCTTCATCAGCGCATGTTTCACCTTCTGCTGCCGGCTCGTAGAGGCGCGGTCGGTGCGTCGTGAGCGATAGAGTTCCGAGGCTCGCTTCAGCTGTTCAAGCTCCCGGTAGACGCGCGGTGCTGGAGTCAGCTTGAGCTGCCTGAGGTCTTCGGCGTGTTCCTCGCCAAAGACCTCGCGTTCATTGTCACTCAGATCGTACTCCTCAAGATCTTCACCCGTCTCTTCGAGCTCCATGCGGCGGAGGATGCACTTGAGACACTTGATGCGGAACCGACGTTGGTACTCCTCCTTCTCTTCCTGCTCCATGAGGAATTGATAGTTTTGGCTGAAGAGCTTTTGGTCTGGCTCACCGCCAAACAGGGGGTCAAAGCGCGGGTCGATATTAGTCGGCTTACGCTGGCTCACCCCTGACGGCCGCCGAGCACTTGCTGTGCTGGAGGCAGGACGTACGCGTGCACTTCGCGCAGGCGGTGGCCCGTCGTCGTCGTGTGGCATTGACGCGGGGTGTTTGGCGTCTCGCGTTTCGATTAATGCCTTCTTATGAGCTATCACTGGTGTGAGATGAGAGGAACAGCCCCTGACACAGCAACCCCAATGAATGTTGAGATAGAAAAAGAAGAGTGAGAGAAGTAGATCGCTTTCATATGACATGATCAATGTTGAGGGTACAACCACCTACGTGGCAGTATGTGGCGCAGGTAAGTCATCCGAAAGGGTCGGTACGGTGGTGCAACAAAAAAGGGGAGGGCACGAGCCACGTGGCTAAATTCGCCAACCGCAACAAGTGTGGCTCGCCCGCCAATACAAAAAGAGATGATGCCGTACAGAAGCGCTGCTCCGTAGAGAGAGGAATCGGTTGTGTTATACCCACCTTTCACGTTCTAGTGTTGCAGCTCTGAGACCCCAGCGTTGTGTCTGCGGGTCGGTCACCGTGGCCACTTGAGCGATATAGGTACACATGACCTGGCAGCATGAACAATTCCACATCCTGTGCTGTTCCAGCAGTTCTTATATCAGTATTGCGAAAGAAAGAACCGGGGGTGGGGCACGATATGCCTCTTTGCCTTCGGCAGTCAGGCCACGCTTCACCTCATCACCCTCTTCGCTGGGTGTGTACTCTGTGCGGTACAACACCGCAGCACTGTGAAGTGAGAAGAGAGTCGTTACTCTAGTTTGTCCGTGTCCTTCACCTCATCCACAAATGCTCGCTTCAGTGTGCTCATGGCAGGTCCGCTACCCGCACCATGCCCACCGGTGCTTGGGCCATCATCCGCAAACATGTTGGGGCCCTGCAGGATGATGTCCTGCTGCTCACGGGGCGAGTAGTCATCGCTTCCCTGTCGGTGGTGGCCCGCTGCATCACCCGCCGTGAATGCAGATGCACCGCCGTACTGCTGATTGCTCTCCTCCAAGGAGGCACGTGGAGGCGGTGAGGAGAAGTAGCCCGCTCCTTCATCTTCTCCTCGGTCTTCGTGGCGGTTCAGCTCATTGCCATTGTTGGCACCAAACATGGTGGCGGCGTTCTCCTGCGTCTGCTTCTGGTTGAGCTGATCACGGTAGCGTTGCTCAGCTGCCATGTTCTGCTTATCCACTTCATTCGCCTTGGCCTGCTCCGCCTCGTCAACCCACTCCGGAAGACCAACAATGAAGCTCACCATGATGATCAGAATACCCTGCGCCACCGCCACCAGCCCAGCAATGTAGAAGAGGGCGGAGTCACCAAGAAGGAGGAGGCCAAAGAAGATATAGAAGAAACCACGGGGGCGCCAGTACGTCAACACATAGAAGTACTTGAGATAGTGAAAAGTAATCTTGCGTGACCAGCTGAACTGACGAAACTCGCAGGAGAAGGCCAGGAGAGCAAAGAGTAGGCAGTAGACGTTGAGGATTGCTTGGCTAGGATTCGTGATGAACTTGAGGAAGTCAAAGATGACGCTGATGAAGGAAAGTACGGCCACAACGAGCGAAGAAAGCAAAAAGGCCTTGGGCCAGTTGCGTGACCAGAAGGAGCCACCGCCCTCAGCCATCCTTCAAGCAACCAACAAGTAGGTTGAGTGATTGAAACACAGGTGATGCTGCAAGTTCGTCTGTCTGACAAACTTCCTTTAGCCTCCTCTTGTGTGGAAACTGTGTGGCAATGCAGCAGAACGGAGAAATTCTAACCATCATACAGCATGATTCAAACATGGAGAGAAGATGAGAGGTTCGTGATTGATTTCGGTGCCACACCCCCAACGCATCACACACTAGTGAAGACTATTCGAATGGAGCATAGTTTTGTGTGCACAAAGATATGAAAAAGAATACGTTAAAAAGCCCATGTTTGGTTAGTCACCCGCGTATCTGCGAGTTGGTCCTCCAACTACGCGCTGGAGGGAGAACAGGTATGCAGGGGGGTATGGAGAAGGACCTGTGTCATTGGCCATGACGTCTCAATTCCATCGTCCCTCTCCCTCCGATGTGAAGCGAAGTCATACAGGTGTGGAGGTGTGCACTCCCCTAGTCTGTTGTGATCGCAACGATCAGAAGTTGGGAGCGACGCATCGCAAGAAGAAAGTTGCATGCGCCGAAGCATTCACCACTAAAAACAACAAACACACCTGAACAGTGAGGTAGGACCTCACCCAGAATGAAGGTACTACTTGGTGCCAAGATCATCCACGACACCCTGGAGATAGGTCTTCATCTCGCCGGCAACCTCAGCACTCGTCTGTTTATCAAAATCAATGGGGTAGCTTCCAATGCGGCCGTAGATATCGGCAGGATAGCCACCAAAAGCGGCAGTACGTGGCCATGTCTTCTCATTGCCAGAGGTGATGAGGTAGTACACGGGCAGGCGATGCTCGAAAATGGTGGAGAAGGTACCGAAACGGAAGTTTTGCAGCTGAGCCGGGGTCTTGTTGATGGCACCTTCGGGAAAGACGGCGAGAACACCTCCGTGGCGAATGTGCTCGTTCAGGCCAACCATCACCGCTGCCTGTCGCTCCTTATCCACCGAAAAGTTGCCGTCCTCGTCGGATTTGAAGTAGACGGGGAAGTGGCCCACGCGATCAAAGATGCCGCCAACAATGGGAAGCTGGCGGAGGGTGGACTTCATGAGCGTGCGACTGTTGATGCAGACGGACAGGGGAAAGGCGCAGAGAAAGATGTACACATCCCAGAAGGAGGTGTGGTTGCCCACCAACGCGGCACTACGGCGGGGAATATCTCCCCAGGACTTCAGTGGACCTCGGGTATCAAGAGAGAGGTGGAGCTGAATCTGGGGGTTGGTGTAGTACACCGTTCGAAAGGCCGCGATCAGAAGAATTACACACATGCGGGAGGTGTAGTACTTTGGTACTCCCACATGCCGTAAGGAATCCAGCACAAGCGTGAAGGCTGAGGCTGGGAGGAGGAAGATGACATTCATGAGCAAAAACCAGCCTCGCATCAGTGGAATTGGCGCAATACGAAGGCGCAAGAGGGCATACCATAGTCCTAACAGAAGAGCAACGATGAGCAACATGGCTGACTAACACCGATTTTGTGGATTGAAAATGTCCCCTGTGAGTGCTTTTCTTCTCTTTCGGAAATACGTTGTGCACGCGATTGTAAACACAACAACGATACTGAGAGTACCAATCTGAGTGTATGGCGATTTAAAAAAGAGAGAACGAAGAAAGCGACACGATGCAAGAATAAACAGTCAAAATCAGCGAATGTGGTCGTCACACTGACCAGCATTGCAGATGCAGCGGAACCATACATGAAGTTGTTGTGTATCTGTTTGGGAGGGATGGAGGTGTTGGGAGCGGGGTCAACACTGCTATCATGCGGGTATGAACATGACAAGCAGCCAGAAGTCCCTTATCATAGCCGAGCATCATACCAAGCGCAGGCATGAGGAAATCTCAGCGTTGGAAGGCAATCAAGAATATCAATCAGCAACAAAGAGGGGTGAGCCACCAAACATGGTTGCACTACCATGAGTACGGGTGGACGGAAGTGAGTGTGCGTGTGTTCTCTATCTATCTCTCTCTCTCTCTCTTCACTTGAGGGGTATGTGCACGAAGGACCTTACGCTGGGATCTTCGGTCGGTGTTCCTCAGCCCACATCTGATCTAGCACTGACTGAAGGTACTCTCGCATCTCCTCCGACACCTCCTTGCTGTCCTTGGTGCGGTAGTCAACGGGGTAGGCCCCAAGGCGAATGTGGATATTAGCTGGGTAGCCGCCAAATGATGCTCGACGGGGCCACGTCTGGTCATTTCCCACTGACAAGAAGTAGTAGATGGGCACCTCATGCTTGAAGAATGTTGCGAAGGTTCCATAGCGAAAGGGAAGTATCTGGCCAGGAACTTTGGTGATGGCTCCTTCAGGAAAGACGGCCAGCACGCCGCCATGATGGATATGCTCATCAATGTGTTCGCCCACCTCCGCCTGGCGGTCCTTGTCAACAGTGAACTTACCATCTTCGTTGGATTTGAAGAAGACAGGGAAGTGGCCCACACGGCGCAACATACCACCAAAGAGGGGAACTTTCATGAGGCTACTCATGAAGAGCAGGCGCACATGCACCAGCTGGCGAAGAGGAAGCACCTGCAGCATCTCAAAGATATCCCAGAAGGAGGTGTGGTTGAGGACCAGTCCACAATGCGAGTTTGGCAAATCGGCCCAACCGTTGGGGAGGCTGGCCTTGTCGAAGGTCACTCGGCGGCGGATTTGGGGATTGAGCATGGCCACAACACGGAAGGCTAACACCATCCAAACGACGGAGCAACTCTGGGTGTGGCGGCGAGGCAGGCCAAGATAGCGGAGGAGGTCAATGAGGTACACTCCTGCAGAGGCTGACATGACGGTGCAGACCGAGGTGATGATGAACCACGCCCGCATCACTTGAACAGGGAGTAAACGAAGGCGTAGCACTGCAAAGTAACCCGCCACGGTACCTACAGCGGCCGCCGCGGGGAGACTGTTGGGGTGGCGGAACAGAAGCTCCTGAAGTGCCCCCGAGATCGCGGCAGCACTGCGTGGAATCGTCGCCGACATCGTCTCAGCAAGCAAAGTAACAGTGGCCTTTGAACTAGAAAGCAGTGGTTGAAAGAAGTGCTGAGGAAGGAGGGGGAGGGGGGAAGGAATGGAAGGAGTACCCTACCTCTTGAGTGAACAACCAACCGCGGTAACGAGGAAGAGAGGAAGTAACACGTGTTGTTGAATGCGATATATGTGGTGTGCTGAAGGCCCATAATCCGCCCCGGCCAACAAATGAAGATGACCATATATGAAGTGAAAGGGAAGTGTGTGCCTCACGCAGCAAGGGGGATAAATAGGGTGTAGGAAGGCATTGACCACGACAAGGGGCGGGCTACTACACACCTGAGCGGTGACTGAAGTCGTCTACATCGACCCCAGCCCTGCTGCTGAGGGTGGAGACGGAGGAGCTCCCGCCGCGTATTTCGCGATAGATGCGTTGTGCCGTGGCATCGTCTTCACTTGGCTCCAGCTTTCCCAGCCCGGACACGGTGCCCGCATCCCGTGGAGTGGGTGCACGTGGACGCACCTCTGAAATCATGCCATCCGCGGGTGCGCCGTGTACGTCATCATGAAGAGGTGGTAGTCCAGCATCGCGAATTGGGAAGCCAATTCCACTGACTGACTGATCCAGTTCCCCGGCTGCTGGAAGCGGTTCTTGGGTGTGCACGTGTGGCATCGTTGGTGGTCGAGCCTGTGCGTCTGATGTGGTTGTGGAGGACAGCGATTCGCTGCCTAAGCGTCGGTGATGAAGATGACGCTGCATCTGCTGTTTGATGGTGGTAAGCTCCCGCAACTTACTGTCTAGCTCCTGGCTCATTCGTTGGAGTGTCTCGTAGTTCACCACAGCCCCTGGCAGCGCGTCCTCTCCCTCTCCCCGGTCCGAGAACATCTCGTCGGTGGTGTGGGTAGCATCGGGTGTGAGGGTCATGGGCAGAGTGGGATCTCTCGCAACGAAGGGCGACGCGGCCATGGCGGTAAAGCCGCAAAAGGCGGTATCCAGCGGATCTCGGTGACGACTGCTCGCAGACGGAGTTGCCGCCAACGAGGTGGCGGTGCTGTTCTGGAGTGAGCCGCACGGCGTGCAGAGAAGCTGGAGTACCTCGGCGAGGGCGGCGTAGTCTCTGGGGGCAGGGGACACGTCTGGATCGTCGGAGTGGTGCATGAAGGTATAGGTTTCCGCACACTCGTTCAGGTTGGCACTGCGGGGGGTTACATGAATAGAGAAACCCTGGGAGATGCCTTCACGTGCCTCGAGTGGGGTTGTTCCATCGCCAGCAGCCTCAGACGATATCAGCTGCACGCGGGTGGATGCGGATAAGGGAATGGAGATCTCCACGGGTGGGGCAGACGAACCTGCAGGAGGGATGGGGCATGGGTCGGTGACCACCAACTCGTGGCGGGCCGTACCCAGAGAAGTCCCTTGTGGCACGCACGGACGAAGGTTCACGTTCACGAGGTAGGGCAACCCCAGCTCGTCCACCAGACGCATCAGAAAGCCGGCCTTGAGACGTCGCAGCAACAGCTGAGTTGCGGCAAACTGGGAAAAGCTGCGCACGGCTGGCTCGCAGCGGTGCCGGCTGCCGAGCGGATCGCACACAGGATCGAACGCAGGGTCAGTCATGGAGCTACGCTCAGTAACAGGAAGAAGAAAGGAAATAAGGAAAGAAGAGGTGTTGATGAAGGTAGAACTCGTACTGAGCAACGCGCTGTGAACCACAACATACATGCGGACACATTGTGGTGATGAATGGAGCTGTGTTATGCATCGCACTGACGAGATCCCCACACTGTGCTGACAGATTGCGCAAGCTCCTCTGGCAGGTACGGGAGAATGTTGTACAGCCAACTCATGCGATCACGGAACATATCATGGGCAATGGGCAGGTCCGTGGCTCGGACTCCCGCCACCGCAGCGGTCCACGACGATGCGGTGCACGAGCTCACCACATCGCCGAAGCGATTCTCACGCATCATCATCGTCGCCGCGACGGAGAGCTCCTCAGAGGTGAGCGTACGTCGCAACTGACGAATGGCTTCAGGTGAGACGTGCTCCAGGTCCTGCGGTGTAACCCGACGAAGACGTTCTTCAAGCGAAGGAGCTCCGCTTGTGGACAACACAACATGAGTGAGCGGGGCGGCGGCCCCACTACTGCTCGTGGCTGCCCCCACTCCATCTCCACTCTTCTCTGCACCGCCTTGCCATCGAATCCAACCAAAGCCAACCATTGACGTGGTACGAGCAATTGTTGCGAGGTACTCAACGCGCGAAGGTTAGGGTGGGGGGAACTGCCCGCAGGTCCTACAACAGCTGTTAGTGACGACGGGCTACAAAAACGAAGAAAGAGAGAGCAAAAGTGCAGAAACACATGCAAGGTGAACGATGGGCAGCAACACCCGCAATGTGGAGAATTCTTCCAACACCGGCATCAAGCCAGCAAACGAAAAGCGGCCGAATCAGCAACACCAGATAGCTTTACGCCTACATGAGCAGTCCAATCAAAGAGGAACCAACCCTCACACAGCTCAGTCCACATCAAGAGTTTCGGCCCAATTCACGGACGCATCCTCGTCGTCGTCCTCCCAATCTGCTCCATCATCCAAGGAATCCTCAACCTCTTGCTCCTGTGCAAGCAACTCACGAGGAATGATGACCTGCCGCTCCCCCATCACCTGTGCTTCTGTTGTGGAAAGGTAGAAGTAAGTTTTGGGGACTGGTCCATCCACCCGAGGAGCCAGCGAACTCCACCAAGGAGCAGCTGCATTCCCCTGATGCTGATCCTGGAGCATGGCATTCTGCAGGCCGTTGACGTAGTCCCGCCACGGGAAGCCAACGGACTCATCCAACTGGCAAAGGGGCTTTGCCCACACCTTCCGCAGGAGTACGTTAGCCTCTCCCGCCTTCCACAGCTCTCCATGACGAGTAAGGAACAGCTTTGCAAGGTGCCGCTCTCCCGTCAAGCTTGCCGCCTCGCCCTCCACCTCATCATCCATGCGAAGGCCAACAGCCACCGCCACATGTCCAACCAACAGGGCGGAGGGGTCTTGTTTCAGCAACGAGGAGCGCGGAATGGGCCCGATGAGACTCAGAAGGTCCATCGACTCACCCAACTTGTAGGCTGCGTAGGGAAAGCGGAGAAGTGCCAACATCAACAAGGATTCTGCCGACGGAGACGCATTCAAAATCCTCGTTTGCTCTTCGCTCAGCTCGCGAAGAACCTTGCTGGAGGACCACGGGCTGGCCTTTGGCTCTCGTGCCCTCTGATTGGCACGAGGGGCCTCCATGTTGGCACTCTTGGCGAGAGCGTCATGCTGCTCGCGCTCGATAAAGATCTTAGCCAGCGCCACACTCATGGCCAGATTGGGCATCAGTAGAAGACGCTCCACCAAGGCCAAGGCCCAGCCACCGTCCTCTCGCGCCACGCAGGAGCCCTCTTCCACGGAGGTGGAGGTCTGATCCTCCGCGGAAACAGGCGTCCTACAGGATGGTTCCCATGCCTGTGAGAGCTCCAGCAGTTCGCCCACCATAGCGTGCATCTCCACAAGCCACATCCATCGTCGCGCGCGAAGGGCGAAGTAGTCCATAAATAGCAGCGACCCGCACGGATCAGCGGGGTCGAGGGAGAGGAGCAGCCTTGACTGTTCGAAGGCGGTTTGGAGGCATCCGCGCTTCAAAGCGGAGAAGAGTCCACTGAGGAGGGCACCAAACACAATTCCGTTTCCAGGCAGGCAGTGCGGCACCACACGCTCCCTCCACGTGGAGGACAACATACCTGGTGCGGAGAGTAGCAGTCCAGTGTGGTAGAGTGCCATCTCCACCATCTCCGTCGCATGGGGTGCGTCATCGACCATCTGAAATGCAGTGCTTAACTGAATGAGTGTTGGGATGTGGTACGGACCAAAGCGGAGACAGCCGGCAAACTCCCCAACCGAGGCAGCACGAGCCGCACACTCCTCCCGGGCCATCTCCGCCAGCTCAAAGGCGCTGCTGTTGGAGCACAGCTCGTAGTACTCCGTGGCGTGTGACGCGGTGGCCGCCCAATCATGGCATCCTTGAAGATGGGTGGACGTCGCTGGTCCAGCACGAGCGAGGTCAACCAACTCCCGTAGCGCCTCTTCTGTATCGCGTGCACGGTTGGCGTCGCTTCGGTTGAGCCTCCGCATCTCCAAGCCCAGCCCATCAAAGGCTGGCCAACGGTAGCGATTGGGAGTGGCCAGGGCACTGTTTCGAAAGATCAAATGTTGATGGTGCTCCGCAAAGAGTGAGTTGGAGCCGTTGTCGAAGCGCGAACCGTCGGGGCGGCACTTGGGGGTCATGCCATCCCCCACATCTTCCACCGAATTGACTCCGAAGACACGAATACGCTCCTGACGTGTGTTGAGGGAGGTGGTGGTGCAGCAGAGAAGGTGTCGCAGCAGCCGCTGTCCCACGGACGCGCAGGTTGGAACGCAATCGGAGCAATCCGGTGCCGGCGCCTCGTTGTGCGCGCGCTCAATGGCCGCATCGAGAAGAGCATCCTCCTCCTCCTCCTGACGCTGTCGCTGGGCTTTGCTGGACTTCTTGGCCTTACCCTGGCGAGCAGGCTTGGCCGATTGGGCCGGAAGGTTGGAAGGATCAGCATGAACGTGTTGCTCTTCTCTACCCTTGTGCTCTGCATGATTGGGCGGAGTGGAGGAACGTGGATGTGCATCCGCGCCTTTTGCTGGTGCACCATCCTCATGTGCGTCATCCTTGCTGACCTTGTTTTTGCGTCCCTTCTTCGTGGGCTTCATCGTGTTGACCATGGGCTCATCCATCTCATCATCCAATCCCGTGGCCGTCTCCACCAGCTGCTGCAACCGCCGCATTTGACGAGAAGACATGGTGAGAGAGAAAAGAAGAAAAACCGTCTCTACAAATAGTCAGCAACAGTAGAAACGCGTATCTATGCGGGTCGTGAAGAAGAGTAGGTGTGATTGAAAAAGAGGAAAAGAAGGAACAAGTGGGCCATCATGGAGGAGCAGACTCTTGTACTCGTACACACGTCATCGTGTCAAGCTGACGGTACCAACTTCCATCTGTTGTTTGGTGTTGTATCCTGTGGGCCTCACAGTTGATGAATCTAGTTGTTGTCTAGAAACCATATACTCTCTATACCAAACGTCATGTACCCTTCACAGATTGCAGATGTCTGACCCCTCGTCGCGCGCTACGCACGAAAAGCAGGGGGCCTTGCAGGGGAGCAGCTCCCATCGACGGTTCCATCGCCAAGAACCCCAAGACCGATGCGATGCTCCGCGGGTGATGCCTTTTGTGGAGACGGCTGCCTCGGAAGCACAGCCGTTGAGCTAGCACCATGCTTGATGGAACCGCGCTTCATGGCTGTTGCTGGTGGCTGAAGATTTGGCGCACGATCTCGCAGGATCTGTGTAGGGGCACCAAATGCCTGCCTCGTCTTGTGTACCGGAACAGACGGCGACCTGCTACTCTTGTACAGGATGAAGCTGCTCTCAGTAGGGCTGGACTCCGGCCGGGGTGATGGCTGAAGACGTCGGGTAGACGTCGCCGCTGCATGCGTGCGGCACGAGGGGCACACCTCATCCGGAGAATGGTGAGCCGCCTCGGGCGATGGGGGTCGTGGAGATGGGCTGCTGTTGGCAAGGCTGAGTGGCCGTGGGTAAAACACCTCCTCCTGGGCGAGGCGCGAGGTGTAGCCGTCCCACTCGTCCGCGACATCTCCGACATAGGGTGCCGTCATGTTGGCTCCATCCACGTCAGCCATTGTGCGTCGTTGGTGCTCCTCTACGGGCAGTGCTGCCTCCATTCGCTGGAAGGCGTGGCGACCCAGTGGAGATGCAAAAAGCGAGCGCCGCTCGGGGGAGCTGGACCAACCGCGGCCATCACTCGCCACCACAACAGAAGCTGCTGGTGCGGGGGGCCGGGCAAGTGCGCAGGCCGCTCGCTGCACCAGGCACAAGACTTGATGTCTCAGTGCCAGGGCGGGCATGGCGCGTAGGGTTGACGGCGATAGGCTTTGGCCAACACGGTCCATGTGCGGATGACGTAGATGGCCCTCTCTCGCCTTGGATGGAGTCCGGCTTGCCAGCCGTGCTTGCTCAACCCGTTCAGTGGAGGGGGATAGCGGAGTGGTGTTGGCAGCGACGGTGGCCTCGGCCAGGTTGGCCTCCTCCGCCGCGGAGAAGAAGTCGGCGGGTGAGCTGCAGTCATCCACCAACATGCTCTCCTCGGGGCGGGCATGCACGACCTCGCGAAGGATGTCATAGACGTCGCGCAAGGTGGCCTTCTCCGTCTCTTGTTGAAGATCAGCGGCCACGCGCATCTCTTGGATCGAAGCCTCACGTTGGTACACCGCCGCTTCAAGGGCGGCAACCTTCTCCTTCATGGCGGATGTAGCGGCGGTCATACGAGTGCGTTCATCTGCCGCACTGGACTTGGCTGACTCCGTCAATGATTGTGCCACGGCTAGCGACTCGCGGAGATGAGCGAGCTCCACCTCGCGATCATGCGTCTCCCGCTCCTCCTTCGCTCGCCGAGCCTGAACCTGCGCGCGGCTGGCCTGAAGCTGCTCGTGGCAGGTCTTGATCTTTTCTTTCAGCTCCGCGAGCTCACGCTTGAGGGCCTCCCTCTCTTCATCACCACGCCGCATGGCCTGCGTGAGTTTGTTCGCGCGACCCTGCTCCTTGGCCAACAACTCCTTCGCCTCGTTGCGCTCAACCGTGATGGTGGCGATGTAGGTCTCCATGCTACTCCGCTCATCCGCCACAGATTGCGCGGTGCGCAGCTCCATCTTCAACGCCTCCATGGACTCCACGCTCCGCTTGAGCTCCAGCTCCACTTCACGGATGCGTGCCTCTGTCTGGTCCCGCTGTGCCTCCACCTCGGACAGCCGTGAGCGCAGCTCCTCACACTCAGCTTCCATATCCTTGGCGTGGGTGGACGTTCGCTGCTCCGACTCCACCCAGTCATGCTCCCGGGCAGCGAAGTCTTCCAAGGCGGATTCCTGCTGAACGAGACGAAGCTTTGTGTTGCGGCAGACGGCCTCGAGTGAGTGTGCGCGAGCCTTCTCCTGCTCCAGTTTGGACTCCATCTCACTTCGTGTTCGTTTCCATCCCAGCGTGGTCTCCTGCAGGTGCGCCCCCAACGCTACCATTCCACGCTGCATCTCGCGGGCCTCTCGAATGGCCTCCGCGAAGCCGTGGCTCATGTTGCGCAAATCACCATCGATGGACGCGACAAGACGACGGACGGAGGGACGTTCCGCCTCATCTGCAGAAGCTCCACGTCGGGCCCCAACACGCGAAGCGGGTATGGCGCTCGCGGTGCGACGATGTCGCGCTGTGGCAAGAAGGGACGATGTACTAGGAATAAGATCCTCCACGCCCCGCAACACCTCCGCATCCTCCTCTACGCTGGACAAGGAGAGCGAAGCCAAGGACGTGAGGTCGGAAGGATCGACGACAGACTCAAAGGCCATCGTGGCGTCCATCGAGGCCTTCGCACACGCTTCCGCGCGCACTACAGCTGGAAGCTGCTCCTGGGAGGCTCCCTGGCGTGGGGTGGTATTGCCCCCACCCAAGGTTGATGCTCCTTTGCGGCATAGCCCAGACATGGAACGGAAGATACTTCGAAGAAGAGCCAAGCCGTTCTGTTGGCGCTCACTGGATTGATGTAGTGCGGCCTGGATGCGCTTCATCTCCACCTGGAGGGTCTTCTTCTCCTCCTGAAGGACCTGTTGCGCGTGCATGCGTCGACGTACCTCGTCAGTCTGAACGTGAAGCGCCGTTTCCAACGAGACGATCCGCGACGCGGCTTGCTCCGCGTCCACCTTAGACGACTCGCCAGCAGAATGGGTGGCACGCTCCGCCTCCATCAGCGCGCTCTTCAGGCGACTGATCTCTTCGTCCTTCTTGCGCAGCGTTTGCTCCATCTTGGTCATGCATCCGCCAAGACTCTGCATCTTTGACTTGATCTCTTCACACTCGGCAAGATGTTGCTGCTGCATCGCGCTCACCTGCTCATCCTTCGACCCTTCGAGAGCTCGTACCGTGGCACTCAGGGCATCGAGCGCGGATGACTTCGACTCCACCTCTCCAGTAAGTACCTTGAGACGCGCACGGAGTTGCTCCGCCTCTGACGTCCAACGCGCACGTTCTGCCGCCCACTCCTCCTCCTGCACATTTGCCTGGACAGTTTTGGTGTCATGGGCGTGGGAGAGCTGAACCTCCATCGCCGCCAGCTTCTCAATCATCCCTCGTTGTTCTCCGCGGAGTTCGTTGATGGTCTGCGTCTGACTAGAGCACTGCTCCATCACCTGCTCCAGGCGATCCTGGAGTTCCTGGTTGGAGGTCTTCATGGCGTTGTGAATGGCAAGGAGCGAGCTGTAGCGCTCCGCATGTCGCTCCACCTCCTCCTGCACACCTTGGAGAACGATGGCCTCCTCAGAATCACGCGTTTCTTCATACTTTTGCAGTGCGGTACGGACTCGCTCACCCACCTCCTCCTCGCTAAACATGCGTCCATGGATGGAGTCATGTGCGGCTGATCGGCGAGCCTTCATCGCCGCACCACCAAAGCCATCCATCCCGGCTGCCTGTTCCACCTCAGGGAGGAGGCTGCGCGATGTTTGTGGGATCGCGTGTGCTGGATCGACCGAGGGCGAGGGCGGAGGCGACGCGCGCGCGCTGGCCGCATCACTTGCCCGTCGAGGAACGCCAAAGAGGGAGGCAATGCCACGGTCGTTGGCCAAGGGCATGTGGGCGGAGTTGCGCCGCACAGACTCAACGCCACGTCCAACCCCATCATCACCATCACTGGGTGAGGAGCTCATCCCGCGGTCAGAGGGCGGGTCGGAGTGAGGGCCCCCACTCGGCGGCGCAGTGGCGTAGCTGACGGTGAATCCGCGTCGCTTGTAGGACGAGGTGCTGCGCGAGGAGGAGCCTCCATCATCGTGCCCAAGCCGGCTTCCTCCATTGGAGCTTGAATCTAGAAGGAGGCTCCGAGAGGAGGAGAGGTTCCGCTTCACGGCTGAGGAAGGCGTGGCGGACTCCAGCAGCTGCTCGAGTGCAGAGCGCACCACTCGTGGGTTGGTGGCGCCGTTCCCATCACCGGGTTGGCGATGTGGGGTCATATAATCACCGGAGAGAGCCGCACCGGACGGCTGTGAATGCATGGTGGAGGCCTGTCGCATGGCCAGCGTGCACACTTCTTCTTCCTTGTGCTACACAAAGTTCAAAGACACACACAATGAGAAGAGTAGAGGTCCATTATTGTTGAATTGTGCACATCCATCATACAGATACTCATCAACAAGGTGAAGAGGAAGCATCATTGGTTGGCTTGCAAGTAGCGGGTACAACAGTTTGTGTGCGGTCAAGCAATCGAAGAAGCATGGACACGTTAGGCTGGCATTGCCCAGCCACCAACTCTGTACTCTTCGGCATCATCCATCGTGCTTCTCTTGTTGTTGTTGTTGTTGGGATATCATCACTTTGCCACTACGGGCGAACTTTTTTGTTTCGAATGGCGTTGGGATGGTACTTCTGAATCAACTTGTTCAGCGCCTGCACCGAGTCCTCCATCACATGCACGCGTTGATCCTGCTCATCCTGCATCATGGACTGACGCACCGACTCCAGACTAGCCCGATGTTGGAGCCACTGATGCTTGAACTGAGCTACGCATCGAAGTTGGTCCTCCAGGGTGGACAAGATTGTGTCCGAGAGCCGCAGTCGTGCCTTGGTCTCCTTGCGCTCCATCTCGAGACGAACAATGTACTCCATCTTGATGGCATGCTGCACACCCGCTCCATCAGCAATTGGTCCTCGGCTCATTGAGATGCGTCACAGCCACCGATTAAGGGCCTGTGTACGTGTGTTTGTGTATAAATGGCCAACCTACACCCACAAATATGCTTCTATGAGGGAGAGGCCACCTTGAAAGACGCGTGTGTTGCGCGCGAGGTGTCCAGTCGGCGGTGGTGGCATACAGGTTGTGTTGCACGCACCGAGACCGTCTCACCTTGAAACGAATTAGATCATCAATGTAAAACCAAGAAGCAACAGAGAAGATTGCTAAGACAGAAGAAGCACGCAACAGCGGACAATAGTACACTCATTTACTTCAGACATCGCCATCCGAGCGCTGAGGATCATATGTGAAGCCACCTGACGTCTTTGAGACGTCATGGAGGATGAGTAGTCTGGTTCATGTGCTGAGCCGCACACATGGCGTCGTCGTCGTCTTCTCCACGTCGACTTTTCTCACATACGCGCACGCACATGCCATCATGTCCCCGTGGCTGGTGAAGCTCTTGCTCACCAATTCGTCCAGGTGGGGTCCTTCTCATACTCCCCCATGAACCGCAGCACCTTCTCTGCGATTTCATGTTCATCGTAGCGATTTCCAAAGAAGTCCACAAATCGTCCCTGTGGGTCAAAGAGGAAGATGGCGATGCTGTGGTCAATGAGGTAGTCCTCCGTCTCAGCATCCTCGTCGCTGGGCATGGAGTAGTAGATGCGGTAGGACTTGCAGGTGTCATGGACCTGCTTTGGTGTGCCCACCAAACCCTTGAAGTCTGGGTGGAAGACGGAGAGGTACTCGGCAATGGCCTCGAGAGAGTCCCTCTTGGGGTCGCACGAGACAAAAAGGGGAGCGATCTTGTCATGTGGTCGCGCTTTCCGCACCGCATCCACCACGTGCGTCATGCGGTTCAGCTCCACAGGACAAATCTCTGGGCAGTGGGTGAAGCCAAAGTAGAAGAAGGCCCAACTTCCGAGGAAGTCGGCCTGAGAGACGGGATTGCCATCAGTGTCGACCAAGACGAAGGGACCACCAAGGGCAGGCTTCCCACGCGTCTCCACGCTCACTCGTGCGCTTCCATCAGCCCCAAAGTAGCGCTGCTTCGCTTGCCGTGACCCATACCACAGCGTCAAGACGCACAAGAGGCCAAAGCCACCCATCCAGGTGTAGCGCCGCAGCGCGTCTCGGTCCTTCTGCAGCTCCGCCTGCTCAGCTGCATGGGCATCCACTTGGGCAGTAGCGGACTGACGAAACCCACGGGTGTTGGTCAGCAACACACCTCCACCAACGCCCCGGTGTCCTAGTGGAGCAGAAACACGCCTCCATGACTGAACGGAAAGAGAAGAGGTTGATAGCCACCGAGTAAGCGGAGTGCGGACGATAGGATGGACCATGTTGATTGGTGCTAGCTGCATGAAGCACGGAAGAAATGAGAGGTGTGGGGTGGAAGAGAGTGGCATGAAGATCACGAAGCTGGGTGGAATGTATACAGTCGTTCAATGCATTGGTTTTCAATGGAGAGAGGCAAATCAATTCGGTAGCACGGCCAAAAAAAATGGCTACGAATGACGCACTTGTGTGGGTATCGCCTTCACAGGAAGGGCACGTCTTTGCTGCAAACCACCACAGAGGTATCGGTGTTGTCAGCCAAACAAACATAGCGGAAATGGGCTCCTGATCCTACTAGGTATACTGGAGCGTGGAACAGCCAGTCAAAGAATAGCGATGCTCTTCACCCACTGAGTAGAGTGGTGGCATCCATGGCATCACAATCAGCTTCTACCCATCTTCATCCTCATCATCGTCAAGGTCAATCTCCAGCTTTGGCACCCCAACAGGGTCCACGTGGACAACACGAGCAGCGACGGCGTCTCTACGGGGATCAGCAATGTCGTCCTCGATAATTTCCTCCATCCTTGGGCGACCAGCGGGCTCCGAGGTTATGGACGATGCTGACCCACTCATCCGCACCGCTGCCTTACGATCACTGTTGTGAGTACCTGATGCTGCAGCATCCGGTGCCCGTGTTGAGCGACGCGATTCAGCAGCTGTAGGAGATACCTCCGCACTACTGCTTCCTGCAGGTTGCTCAGGCCCCTCATAGGCTTCATTGGCAATGGCAAGAGGTCGGCTATTGCCGGTAGCCCCAGAGAAGGTGATGGCTTTCAGGGGTCCGTACTTCGTCCGAACAAGCGTCTGGGGACGCTTCGCCACGCCCTGCTTCCGTAGCTCCTTCAGCTGCCGGGCATTTTGGCGCTCCTCATTTCGCTCGCGGATTCGGGCCATTCGCTCTTCGACTGTCAGATCCGGCTCGTAGGCACGCTTCCCTGCTCCATCACCCGCATCCCCCTCCACGTCCTCCAGCCTCGCGAGTGCAGTGCTGGTGCTCTTGGCCGTCGTCTTCGCTCGTTGCTTGGGGACGGGTGGCTTGCGGCGTGCGGACTCCAGGTGGTCCGTCACGAAATCTTCGTTGTGGAGCTCATCCAAGTCAGTACCGGAGGAGCTGTTCTCCCGTCGGCAGGTTGGCGGAGGAGCCTTGCGGGAGGTGACGGACTCGCGCTGTGTCTGTGCCAGTGGCGATGGCGATGAAGGTCGGCGATCACTCTGCGCCACCCCGCTCGACGCAGCTCGCACCTGCGACGGCCGTGCGTGTGCAGAGGTGGACTTCTTTCGATTGCTGGCGCTCATCTTCTTCTGTTTTGTGGGCGTGGGACGCTGGCGCACTGGATTCATCGGTGAAGTCTGCGGCGCCTCGCTTGATGCGGCAGCATGGATCTCCGCAGGCGTGGGGCGGGGAGTGGGCTCCACGGACGGACGTGCTCCATCGCCTACTGGACGTTCAACCTCATGCCTAGTCACGGGCGAGTGGCCTCGGCTGGCTTCGTAGTTGCTGGGTGCAGCTTTGTTGATCATTGCGGCACCACTCCTTCTATCCTCCACCGGTGGTGATGGAGGCGAAGGTTCTGCAGACGGCGTTTTCCTCGCTGGCTCACGTACAACATTCACGGTGTCCGAGCAATCAGATGGGGGCGTCGAGGCAGAGGTTCCTTCAGTAGCACGGCGCACTTCAGGCACCTTGAAGGGGCACTTCTTTACAATTCGTGGCATACGGACGTAGTCTATGACTTCGTTGTCGGGCACTTCACCCTGCATCCAACACAAACGCTACCACGTCTGTACGATACTCCACCCTAAGAAATGGAGGAACACCAGATTGGGTTTGATGTTCTTAAGAGTCTTCCGAAGCTATTCACAACATTGATTAAAGTGAAGAGAGGAGAAAGTTGATGAAATTGAATGGAAAACCATCGAGAACTGTGCATGACGATACACCTATTGTGGAAGAAGCAACCATGTGTTTAGACCCACGGAGAGGTGGAATATGGGCGGCAGCCCTGCCCACACGTCTCTCTTGTCAGCGAGCCATGGACGGCTCACTCTTCAAAGAGCGGTTCAGAAGAGCCTCTGCATTGCGAAGCATGTCGTCAGTAATGGGGACGTTGGCCACCTTCTTCTGCAGCGTGGCAATGGAATCGTTTGACACCCATGCCCCATCTGCATTCCGACGAAGGCCAGTGACATCATCCTCGTAGCTGTAGCCCTTTGCTCCATCATAAATCCCACTCGGTGCGTTCTCCACGTATAGAGGAGCAAATTCCCGTCGATAGAAGCTCTGGCGGTTGAGCTCGATGTTATCCAGGAGGTCATTGGCACAGTTGGATTGGGCGCGTCCAACGAACATAGAGAAGAGGCAGCCAGCAATGAGTAGCGTGCCCTTCCACTCACCCCACAACGTTCGCCATAAGCCCGATCGCACGTAGAGGCTACCCTTCAAGTGGTGTCGCGCGCTCCTGCTGTTTCTCCATGATCGCACTCGGGAGAAGAGATCAGGGCTCGTTCCACTACTGGACATTATTCTGCGTTTGACAGCACAACTCAAAACGCCCCAGATGTGTTGAGAGCTCTACGAGTACCCCACCTTGAAGTCCAACTGTCCTTCAGGGCTATGGATTGTGATGTGAGACGAGGAAAGAAGAAATATGCATTAGTAGCAAACACCTCGCAATACGTGAACCCACGTTCTGTGCCGTCAAACAGCACCAACATGACATGAGCAACGCAGTATCAACAAAGCAACGGATGAAGTCGCGTGTTCTTGGAATGAAGCCAGACAACACACAACCTCCAACCACTAGAACAAAAACAACCCGCACAACTATCTCCCTACAGCTTCCACCATTTACCCATCGTCTGGCAGTGCTACAATATATATAGGAAAAGTGGAGGTCCTCCGAGCACCGCTGAGCGATTTCTGAGTCTCGCCCCAAGGCCTCAACGAAAAAAAAAAACAGGTTTTTCTGTGTGTCTGCTCCACGGCTTCAGCAGACCGGCTCACGGCGCACTGCTGGCACTGAAGGCTGTCGTTACGTCCAACGCATCAGCGCAGCAGCTTCCCCCACCACCAACAGATTGCCAGCATCATTAGTTGATGTTGATTTTCAGTGTGTGTGTGTGTGTGTGTGTGTGTGCGTGGTTGGGACAGATGCGAGCACTCGTGCCGGACCTGTGACCTTCACGAACCCGTGGAGTGGCGGATAAGAACCAAGAGAAAGTAACAAGGCGTCCTGGCCTCAACAGCTGGAGTAGATCCTCCCCACCCGGGCATCTCCCGTGATGAGCACCAGCTGGAGATGATGCCACTGAGATCCCGAACTGCCACCCGGCCACCAAACTTAAAGCTAGTGGAGATCCCATGATCCGGGCATCACACCACAAAAAAGAAAAAAAAACAAGTCGTTTTGGCTACTCCATCATCCAGGAAACACAACAGTATGTCCATAATGATGTACCAGCAATATCAATGGCGCATTGCTGCATCTTTAATTCATAAACCTCGATTCGTCTCAGCAAGAATACCCGATCAATGGAAGCACGTGCATTAGCCATGTTCACCGAAACACACGCCTCAACTTGTTGTGACGACGATATCCTGCTCACCCCCGTCCTCACTCAAGCCATCATGATGGCTGCTCGCTTAGCCACAGGCTAGTGGGGGGTGTTGAGAGAGGAGTCGAGGACGGTCATTCTGCATGCCTATCACACCAGTGCCCAGTTCCCTGTAGGTGCGCACTCTGACTACAGGTGACTCTTGGACGCGTGCTTCTCCTTGAAGGCTATGCAGAGGTCTACCTCCTGACGGCTTCCTAGGAAGACTGGTGTACGCTGATGCAGCTGCTTGATGCTTTGCTCCAAGATACGTCCGTGCCCACTCCAGGCCTTTCCTCCCGCCTGCTCAATGATCATGGACATGGGGGCGGCCTCGTACAAAAAGCGCAGCTTGCCGTCGAGCTTGTTGTTGGTTGCTGGGTAACAGAAAATACCACCGTACAACAAGGTACGGTGAATATCGGCCACCATGGAGCCAATGTACCGTGCTGAGTATGCCTGCGTCTTGTTGCACTTGACCCAGTGGATGTACTCCTTGTACCATGCTTCCCAGCGGCTGAAGTTGCCCTCATTGACGCTGTAAATGGCACGGCGCTTGGGCATATTGATGTGTGGGTGGGTGAGGATGAACTCACCAATGTTAGAGTCCAGTGTGAATCCATCGACGCCGTGACCCGTCGTGAGCACGAGATTCGTCGCACTGCCGTACATGGCATAGCCTGCAGAGACGATATCGGTTCCCTTCATGGAGGTGATGACCTTCTTGGCCTCCGCAAGGCTGGTGAGCTTCACTCCAGCGGGGAGACGCCAGATACCCCAGATGGAGCCCACTGACACGTTGGAGTCAATGTTGCTGCTTCCATCCAGGGGGTCAAAGAAGATGAGGTAGTCTCCACTGCGGTCGCTCTCCACCACAATGATGTCATCCTCCTCCTCACTACCCAGGCAACAGATGGCGGTGGAAGACATGAGGTATGCCTTGAAGGCGTTGTTGGCAATCACATCCAACTTTGCCTGGGAATCTCCCGTGGCATTCTGGTGTTGGTCGGCCATGTAGCCAAACATTCCCTGCATACCAGCACGTCGAATGTTCTTCTCCACCACCTTCACCGCAGTCTGGATGGCCATCATCATCAGCGTAAATTCACCACGGCTGTGCGGGGGCTGACTGCGGATGATGAACTGCGTGAGCGTCACCGGGGTTAGGTTCTTCTCATCCATATTGCCTGCGTGTGGTGTGTGGGTATGCTGACCGCGCAAATACGGTAAAGATGAGATATGTGAGGTGTACGTACCACAAAAAAAAGGATCTGCTGTCCTTTCTCTTTCGTCTTTAGTGCCGAAGAAACAAAAAGAGTGTTGTCGATAGAGATGGCAGCGCTGCCAAGAGGAACTTGTTCTGGCAAGTCTTCGTGTGAGCGATGAATTCGCACAACTAACTGTAGAATTTGAGGGTAATGCAATAGTCTGTGATGGCTGTATGCTAGTGAAAGCAGAGAGAAATGGGAGAAACAGGAGAAGCAAGAGGGAAATGTGGGCCTGACCAGTGATCACTTTGCTTGAGAAAAGCGTACTGAAGAAGAGACAAGCGTTTCCACGGAGGTTCATGACGTAACGTACCCATTTTGGAGGCTCCACCATCTCTGATATTGCGTGCTTTCAGCACAGCCGGGATCCAAATACTAGGCTCACGTACATAACTCCACCTCTTTCCCCACATGTTAGGCCGGCCTGCTTCGAAGAAAAGGCACAGCCAAGCCAGAGCAGGAACAACAACAACTGGAAAAATTAATGATTGGTTTGTCATCAGAGAAATAATGAAAAGGTTTCTCCGTCGATGGCCGGAGGGTGGGTTTTTTTAGATGAGCTAACGGAAGTCGTAACACCCCGCCGATGCGTATCGTTGTCTGAGGAGGGAGCTGTGTCTTCCAGAGATGTTGAGGGAGTGGAGCGAACCAACAAAAATAAAAAAGTGGAACAACAAAGACGGCAAAATATCAAGAATCACAATCTTTGTCCATGGAGGAGCCAAGCAACAAAGGTAGGGTGACGGGAAAACATGAACAAAGGAAAAGGTCGGAGGTGGGAGGTAGCCTGCATGGCCGGGCTGAGACCCACACGACGGGAATAGGACGGGGAGTACTGTACACCCAAGACCAATGCACGGCTTCTTCCAGTGAACTATTTAGCGCCCACATACTCCTCGCGACAATGGAGGGAGGTGCACCAGAAAAAAAAAGTGGGGCTCCTGAGCCGCGCACCGCTGTGCACGCGGAGATCTTGTCAGAGGAAGATTACTGAGTTCTCTCTTATTATTATCCGTCAAACCTGGCCACACCATCTCTGCCCTTTTATATAGAAAGACATCAAAAGAAAAAAAAACTCATCTCGCGCATTTCATGCACACACACATAGCAACAACGGCTCGATTCGTCGGCCTCCCTCCCAATGGTCCACAGAATTCAACAAAAGGGAAAAGGAGGGAAAAAAAGAAGAAATTGACGCTCATGGTTTTCCAAGCTACGGACTCAAACATTGGGTTTAGTAGGCTGAAGTTGCGAAAGAAGAGGGGATGTTAGTGGGGTCACCAGCTCCACAACAGAGTGAGCCATCGGTGCACTCTGCCGCGAAAGAGTGACATAATAAGGGCTGTGCAGATCTGCTCCTGAGGTGAACAGCCAATGATCACACACGCACCACAACTACAGCAAAAGCAACAGCTGCATCTCCTGCTTTAGAGGAAGAGGCTGGCTAGAGCAAGAAGAAGAAAAAAAAAATCAAACGAGGAAAGGAAAGTACAGAGCCGCCGGGTGGACTGATTCCCCCCTGGCATCGCGATGCATGAAAGCTACTGTGCGTGTGTCACGAGGCGCGCACTCAAGGCTATGAAGAAATGAATGTCTGCTACGCATGATTGAGCAAGCGTCAAAGCACAGTGGGCACGTCATCCCACTGGGCAATCAATCCTCTCTGTCTTCTGGCCTCGCTCCGTTCACTGCCCCCGTCTTACGCATCAAATGAAGCAAAGCACGGAGAGCCGAGGAGACGGTGCGTAGGAAGGAAGGAATGAAGGTCAGATGGAGAATCAACAGACTTTCACGGATTCACAGTAAAGAGATATGCATAGACACAAGCACATTCCATTTACGCAAATAGGCTCGTACACGCACACATCTTTCTCCACTTCTCTTACCAATGTGTGATCGTCGTCCTATAACCTCCGAGCCCAGCAAAAGCAAAAGAAAAGGAGAAAGAGATCCTCAGCCAATCAAAAGATGAGGCGCAGCTATCACCAAAGTCCATACCCCATACCCATCCACTCGCAAGTCGGCGCACAGAAAAAGTGTGAAAGCAACAATCCATCATGAGAAGGGGGGAGAGAAAGCAAAAAGGAGAAAAATACGCAACTTTATGAAACACACACACGCCACGCAGACCCCCCAAATGTAAATCCATTCGGTTAGGTATATGCATCTACGGAAAGATAAAATGAGCTTCCTTTTTTGAGAGTGTGGGACAGGGATGGAACTCCACACAGACACTCTCTGGATTTCATGATGACGAGTCACCCTCTACGGTTCACATGGAAAGGAGAGAGAAAGAGAGCATAGAAATGGAGTTCCAATGCTTTTTTTGGTATTGTGCTGATAAATGCACAGAGTGTGGAGATGACCACCGCCTCTCCACCCTCCTGCCAGTGTGATGCTGACAGAGAGCGAAGTGGTCTGTCACTCATCCCATCTCTTATCCCAGAAACAAATGGAAATTGGGAGGTCCTGAAGAGAAAAAAAAACAGGAATTCGTCACATCCAGTGGTGGTAGGTTCAACAGGGAGAAGGGGGAGTGCGCCTAATCAAATAACATCACCGTAGCACCTCCCAGCTCTCTGTGCTACTATTGGGTGTGTGTTGTTGTGTGGGCTGAAAGAAACAAAAGAGAAAAGCAACACGCCCAGGGTAATGTCGTCTTTTTTCGAAGTCTTGTTGTATCATATATGTGGAGGGGAGAGTATAAGGTGGAGTACTCTGCTGTACTTCCGCGCACACACGTGCGCAACCTGGCGTTGGCTCTCGTCATCGTTGCAGGTTCAGGACAAAGAACTGCATCAAAAGACTGACACATACCAACAAGAACAACGTCCAGAGTTAGAAGCCTACATATTCTTGTGTTGGTTGATAAAGTGTCATACGAGGCCGCCGAACATTAGATGGAATAATTCGTGTTGAACTAGACATCACAGGAGCACGAATGGTGCTGTGAATCATCTGCCACCCTGTTCGTAAAAAGTTGTGTTGATAGCCAATCTGAGGAGATGCTGATGACGCATGACGCTACGGCTTACTCTGGCAACATGAATGGAAATTGAGATTAACACCTCCAAGATCCACATCCCCAAGCAAGTCGTCCACATCTCTCTACTTGGTCAAATTCATTTCAAGTTTGTGACTCCCCATTATGCCATATTAAAAAATATGGATGTGAAGGTTTATGTTCTTCGGTGTGTGTATACATCCATCGCCTGTTCCTCCCAGTAAAAAAATTCCTTTTGTTCACCCTCACTCACACCTTCACCCACTTTCACTTCCCTTTGCTCAGCTGAAAACAACAAGAAACAAGAAACTCATTTAACTTGGTAGGCATGTGGCACCGTCGTGAAGGGGGTGGGGAACATAAAACAACAAAGGAGAAAAAAAAAATCAAAAATCGTTCAAGGAACAGGACAAGAAAAAAGGTGGGGGCACAGAGAAAGTGGCTGGAGGGTGAAGATGAGGGTGTGGGGGGTGCAATAACAAGAGACAGTACACACTAACAGCAAAACATGAGTGGGGGAAAAAAAAAAGCAAAGGTCGGGAAAAGCAACAACAATCGAAAAAGGGGGTCCAAATCAAAGGTAAATGGGGGCGGGGAAAATAATGACTTCAAGGAAAGCTCACCAGCTGTTCGTCTGAGGCCAAGTTAGCGGGGAGGGGTGAAGGGAATCAACCAACCAAACGAAGAGAAATCATGTTGTGCCAAATTGGTGGCAGAAAAAACCAACTATGGGAATGGAGGGGCCGCGCCGCCGCTTCGGTGGTGCGGCGAACTAATAGCGAAGAGGGGGGGATGGGGGGATAGGGGAACTAAGTCGGTAGGGTGGACTGATGATGCATGACGCGGAGTGACCTTGTGCATAATCAGCCAGAATTGTTGTTCCGGAGTTTGATGAACCTCCGTACCTTGTTGCCGTCAGTTCCGCGGGTCGTCTCCATTTTAGTTCCACTGTTGGGGAATGGCGTACATGCCGTTGTTGCCAGCAATTCCCGATTGAATGGGTTGCTGCGACGAAGAGGATTGCTGAGGGGACTGTGCGGCTGGTCCCGTAGACGACTGCGACGGGGCGCCCGCAGCACTGCTACTGCTTCCCTCCTGCGTCTGTGACACGGTAGGACGTCGCATAATACCAGATTCATCAAGAACAAGAGAGGTCATTGGGTTCGTTGTGCGAATTTCATCCATGCGAGAGAATTGAATATCTAGAGTGAAGGTAACAGTGTCTCCCAGGGTGACGGGCTGGCCTTGAAGGATGTTCTTCACATGCTCAGAGACCTCACGGGATTCGAATTGCACTAATGCCTGAATGCGATTGTGATTCCACTGGCTGGACTCGTTCTTGGGAAGCAGAACGATCTTCTGTACAGTACCATAGTTGGCAAAAATCTGGTACACCACCTCTGGTGTAATCTGAGCAGCAGTAGAGACGTCGTAATGAGTGTTGAACATGGATACCAGCAATGTGCGACTAACATTTTGGGTGGCTGTGAGTGTCATGTGATTGCTGTAACGGACGTACACGCGACGGCCATCCACTTCAGCGTAGCCAGGTTCGCGGAAGAAGTCCACCAGCTGCCGAGCGCTTTCAGCGCTTTCCATTTCTACGAGTGCTTGGTTCATCTGGCGCAGCATAACAATGTGCTTGATGTTGCCGAAGTTCTGGGTCAAATTCTGAACGCTGAGCTGCGTCACTTCCGGGGTAACATTACGGAGGTGAATTACGCGGCTGACTTCGCCTATTTCGTTATTCCGTGGGCGTGGCTGTGAGAGTGGACGTTGACCAGGCCCCATCATCGAAGGGTTACCTCCGTTGGGCATGGGCATAGGGGCCTGGGGGAAGTAGTTGCCGCCACGATAGTCGTAGGCAGCAGAGGGGGGCATTCCGTGAGGTGGGGCGGGCATAGATCCTGTAGCGGAAGAAGGAGGGAGTACCCCACCCGCAGCGTAGGGCATCACGCCGCCTGCCTGTCCATACATGTTGTTGGGCATGAAGGGCTGGCTGTACATGAGTTCGGTGGGGTCGGTGAAAATGTTGGGCAGCAATGAACGATGTGGGATCTGCAAGAAGGGTCACAGAACACGTATGTCGTCTCAAGCAGTAGCAAAAAGAGAATATCCAAGTTGTTTGAGGTCAATCGGGTGCAGTGCTGTCAAGACACAAGAAGAAACTCAAGACAGAAAACGCAAGTACAAAAAAACAGGGAATCGGAATTCTTGCTCTGTCTTTCTGGTCTGATGGACGACGAGGTTTGGTCAAGATTTCACGCACAAATGGAAAAGGGGGGCGGATCTCTTGCCAATTGAGTTTGATGGAGTCCTGTCACGTACTTGTGCCACTCTGTTGTTGGGCTTGATTCTCTCTGATCTTTTTTTTGTGATGCGCTGCAGTTGGGGGGAGCGGGAATGAGAGGGGAGCTGGAACCTATTTCAAATGAATTGGTTGGCGAAGAAAAATGGTAACCAGCAGCCGAAACTTGGGGGAAAAAGTGGAGAGAAATAACTAACAACGAATGTATATTGAATGGAGTAAGGCTGTTCGTCTCTTCTGGAGGTTGCCGCACAAGTGGAGAGAACTGAAACAAAAAGTGAAGTACTCAAAGATAAAGAGTGGTGTGTTTCAAAAGGCGTGCTAGGCTTAGGTGGAGTGAGGTCACGAAAGCGGGGCCAAGTCAATTGTCGGAGTCTGATGAAGTGGGCGGATGGCGGAGTTGGGCTTGAACACTCGTAGGTGAGCAGAGGTTCAGGTCAGGGGGGAGAGTTCCGAGGGGAAGGTCAGGCTTGGAGACGGAGGAGCTCACGAAATTGTGGGGGTCGAGCAGAGGGGCGAGCGGGATGATATGGGACAAGGGGGGAATACTCAGATGAGGCACGGTGTCGGATGCTGTTCTGTCGCAATGAGAAGTGAGTGGGTGTTGGTTTCGATGGAGCGATTTCCGCTTCCTTTGATCTGATTGTAATCCTTTTTCTTTACGCACTGACGCAGCTCTTTCTCGCGGGGTGAGCTAGCAACAAAGATGTGTGGTAAGATGGATTGTGTGCAGGTGCAGGTTCAACAAAGAAAATATGCCTGACAACCTGGACGCCAAACTAAAAATAAAACTTCTTCTTGGTGTTTTTTTAACAGAAAGATGTACGCAGCGAGTAGGGCACAAATCTTCGTTACGTTGAGAAGGGGGTGAAGAAGAGGAAGGGTGATGAAGCAACTTAAGGAAGGTGGATTTGAGGAGAACATGTGCCTTTGGTGGTGATAGTAAGCAGAAGGGGTGGTGGACCGCGTTTGGGTGTGACGTGAAGTACTCCACGAGGGAGCCTGTTACGAGTTGACCTGGTGCCAACTAGAAGAGTCATGTGTGCATGGCTGGCTGATCCACGCCAGCGTCCGCATGTCTATGAGTTGCTCACACACGAGCTACAGGGTCTATGGATAGCCAAATAACAAAGTAGGTACACTGAGCAAAGGCCACTGGCCGCACACTCCGCACTCATCCGATTGGGAATCATTAACGCAGCTCCTGCTCCAGCATCGCCATGCACTCAGTCACGCTCTGCATGCGTCGCGTGGTCTGGCGTGAAACGAAGGCGTTTCCAAGAATAGAAGATGAGGGTACTGCTTTGCTATGAGTGCGAGAAGTCGATGCATGGCTTGACTGAGGTCTCGGAGCGACGGACCTCGTTGCTGTGGATAACTTTGAAACTGGATTTCGTGGAGGGCTGCTGCGGTACATTGAATAGCGATTTGGCGTGGTGGCGGTGCGCCGTGCTGCCGGCCGCCGCTCTGCTTGCCTCGTTTTCACTTCGATCAAATCATGCGGTGGTGCAGAAGTGTGGGCAGCACTGCGATACACCTGAAGCAGGCTAACCGCCGGAGCTGGAGGAACTACGCGCTGGCACTCCTTCGCCGGCTGAATGACGGGCGATTCAGGGAGCGCATTCGGTTCCGGTACCTCAGCGAGGGGTTTCAATGCATCGGAGTCCTTCTGCCAGTATGCGGAAGCTGCGGCTGGAGAAGCTGCTGCCATGCTCGGGGCAGAATTGGAAGAAATTGCATCGACGCTATGGCCCATGAAACTGCGTCGATGTTGTGCACGATCAGCCATTGGAGGCGGCGGTGGCGGCATAGTCGTGCTGTTGTGTGCAGTAGCCGCAGCCTCCCCAGATGAGCTTGGGCACTTTGAGCTGTGCTGATCGGTGAAGATACGCGGGCTCGTCACCGGCACTTGGGTGCCAGCTGAATAAAGCGTAGCATTGCCTGCCTTAGCGGAAGAAGAAGTGACGACTCCCGAGGGCAGTGGTGTAACGTTGGACGGATAGGCTGGTACAGCTGGTTCCACTATCTTCGGGGGAAGATGAGTACTTGGGAGTAGTTCACCAAGCCGTCTCTCCGCCGCCTCTGTTTGGAAGCGAATGGCGGTGCGCAGCGCCTCCCCTTCTGCTGCGGATGCTTCCATAGCTCCTAAGCGGCGGTAGTGACCCAGGGCATGCTGGGTCTCCGTCAGTGCCCGCTCCATTGCCTCGGTGGAGGAGTGAACACCCTGAATCTGCGCGTTCAGCTGCACAAGTTCCTTCATGGTTGCTTCCATGCCCATTGACGCGGTGCTCGAAGGCAAGGCCGCTGGGGGGTCCAACGGCCGTGGACTAACTCCCGCATCATGCGTCGTCAGAACTTGGGTTTGCGTCCCCTGACCCATGGACTCTGGAATAGGGAGGGGCGTCGCAGCTGGCATTGGTCCAGTTCCCCCAATCGTCGTAGTAGTTGCCAACAGCGATGGCGGGAGTGGCTTCTCAACGGGGTGGGGAGGAACAATGGAAGAGCAGTAGCGGAGCACATCCCCTCCAAGTCCCTCCAGAGGCTTCACCGAGGTGTCCAGAGTCGAGGGAAGTGTGGGACCTTGCGTGCCTTCCACCCTTGCTTGCCGCAATTGCATGTCGAGCAGCTGGTGGTTGAGATCTGCAACTTGGCTCTGTTGCTTCAGCGAGGTCCGAAGAAGTTGTGATTGTTCGGTCGCAGAAAGACCACCAGAGCTGCGGGCGGGTGTGGCATGAAGGAACTCTCTCACGCCTCTGTAGAAGTTGGCATTCTCAGCCGACTGCTGCTGAAGGAGGGTCTCAACACGATACATGAACTCATCCTGGCCCGCATGCGACGGCGGTTGGCGGCTGCCCACCACGGGAACCTCTGCGGCTGCGACAGAAGGGGCGATCGACGTAGCTTCTGGTCGAAGAGGCACAGACAGAGATGGCATCACCGCTGGAGAAGGGGATGAACCACCTGGTACCGCCCCACGTCGTAGTTCGTCAATGTAGCGGTGGAAGTCCGCCGCCTCGCAAGGATTGAGGAGGGAGTTGTGAAGAGGGAGGTTCATGGGGGACAAGGTCGCAGAAGGAACCGCGGCGGGGGAAGGTAGAGCTGTCACTGATGGAGCGGCCGTCAACGGAGGAGCAAACGAAGCCGACGGCTGAGCAAGCGGACCCGAAGAAGGGATGGGAGTGGTCGTCACGGGTTCGGATCTCGGAACCTGCGCGTATGGCGAAGGTGCAGCAAGGGGAGCTGCCGGCCATGGAGCTACTGGAGCCACAGGTGGTGGTACGACATAGGGCTGTCCTGCATGTTCCTGTGCCCGCGGAACCTGCGCGAATGGAGAGGCAACAGGCATCGCTATTGGCACCCGCACGGATGGAGGCGGGATGGTGCTGTTGGTGTAGTGTGCCATGGACAACTCACCCGTTTCATGTGGGCGGGGAACTTGGGAGTAAGCCGCTGTAGGCAGCGAGCCTGATGCAGTTGGCAAGGGGGCCGGTTCAGTACGAGCTGGGTGCACCGGAACGGCGGATGGATACAGCAGGTTGACTTGAGAGGCTGGCATCTGCGCCTCTAGTGGGCTGGGTAAAGTGGAGGGGGCAGGCATCGTCATGGGTGCCTCCATCGGCGGAGAGTGTTCGGCGCGCGGCGGAGTGTTCACGGTGCCGGTTGGCAAGCGCAGAAGAGCGGGAGGGGCTGAAAACACGGAAGAGGATGGAAGTGGAGGGGGCTGCAGCGATCCTGACGGAATCCCCAGTGGAGGGGATGGCGGGAGTCCCGGGATCTCCATGCCGGCACTGGTCTGCGCGGGGAGGTACAGACGCACCTTCGGTTTGGACGCTGCCTGTCCTTGAAGCTGAAGAAGTGGAACTTCCAGACCTGCATCATTGGAAGCGCGATGGCTTGCCGGTGCACTTCCGCAACGACGCCATGAGGACGGCTGCGGAGGAGGTTGCTGAGCTGCAGATATACCGGTAGGGGCAGCTGGCGGGCTGAGCATGGTGTGGTGGAAGTGAAGGAGCTGCAAGGGTTCGTCGGCCTTTCGACGCGCCTCTGCATTCCTTGATCCAGAACTGGTCCTCCACCCACCATCCATGCCTACGGCTGTGCTGCTGCTGCGCATTGGGGGCTTGCTCTTCTGTCTCTGCACGTCCCCAGCGTCAAGGGTTCTGCGTCGCGAACACCTACAGCGACGGCTATGGCAACGGTCCGTGTGTCTTGTTGTGGTATATGGGTGCTGCCGGTCCGAAGTGGTAGAATTGGACTCCACATGTACGTGCCTTCGGTCTCCGGCACGTTTCCATTCCAGAGAGGTTGGAGCCTGATAGACATCAATGTGCCGTTGGGAAATGGTTGTTACGGTGGTGTAGGAAGTGGCGGTGACTTCAGAACGGACCTCATCCTCTTCAGCAGCAGGAGGTGGAACGACTGACTCCCACCACGCCACCTCGGCTGGTGTGAAAACCTTCGAGGTGCTTGCCAGCTTCTCTGGCAGAGAGGTTGGCGGTTGCTGGCAATCAACACGAGCAGCGGGATCCACAACTGTTTCAGCCTTGGGAGGTAGTGTTGCAATAGTTGCTGCCAATACCTCACCGGATGAAGTCAACTCGAGATGTCCAATGTCTGGCTTTACCACCAACGCAGGAGCTGCAGTGACTGGCAGACTATGAAGAACGCTAGTTGGGGCAGACTCTCTCCTAGGGGTGTTTGAGGATGACATCATCTTTACCTCGGGCTCACTAGGCGGCAGAGGTCCTACGCGCCGGATATCGGAGGGAGAGTCGCTCTGGGCAATCATGGCGTGTGTCCGGACAGGTGGTTTGACCAAGCAAACATGTTCAAAGAGGGGACGGCTAAGCTCTGGTGATGTGCAGGCTGACTCTGTAACTGTCAGCAGCGTCTCCCTCGCACTCTCCTCAGTCAGACGCTCGCAAAAGAGCGACACTGCTTCATGCAGCATTGGAGAGATCATCTCAACCGCCGTCAGATTGGAGGTCCAGTCCTCACAGTACTCGCGACCCTCCAACACATGCGGATGCACCCACGCTGGCATTCCATCGTCAATCGTATTGGAAAACACAAAGCGCACAGCATTGCGGTTTTGCACTCCACCAGCACCGCTCCCACTCGGCGTCTGCGCTGTCATCACATGCACAATTTCCTCTGCCTGTAGAGAGCACTGTTGAACCACGGCAGCGCTAGCTACACGCTGGGCATCAGATACCTGGTAGGTGCTGGCTTCATTCAGTTCACTAACAACCTGTCGCATATCCTGGTTGAGAGAATCCAGTCGAGCTCCACCCACTTGCGAGAGGCGAAGAATTTGCATAAAGTAGGGCGACCAATCGGGGTGCTGATGGCACAGATCAACCGCACAGAACAACATCCGCAGGATCTTCATCTGCATCCACTCAGCCGGCAGCGCGCTCCCATTCAAGGCGTACATGATACGGAGAAGTCGCATGCTACCTTCCACCGTGGGGTGAAGCTCCAATGTCCCATCAGCGTTTATACTCCCTAGTGGTCCTCCAGTTGGAGGGAACTGCTCACTCGTTCGAACGGCATCATCAAGACTCTCTTCCAGTAGACGCGTGTACCACGCAAGCATGATAAGGCGAAAGCACATGATCACCGTCTTCGAAGCAGCCGTGCCTTTGAACTGGCTGGATGACCCTGCCGCAGCTGCAAGGTCTCGCGAGAGTTGGATGGTATCCAGGAAGCAGGATGAGATGTCCTCCAGCTTGTATGCGGTAAGGACGTGCATTTGGGCCAGTACCACCATTGCTTTCGTGAGCACCTCACTCAGGCGCTGTCGGCACTCGTGAATGTTGTGTGTAACGGCGGTAGATGGTCGCTGGCTACCACGGAACACCAATGACTGAGCCACGGCAGCAGCGTAGTTATTCTGGGCTGAAACCACACGTTCCGTCGCATGCATGAGTAGGGACACCGTACACAACAGACTGGATTCTGCCCCAAAGGCGGTAGCGACCAGGCGGTATACCTCATAGTTGAGCTCTCGCCCACCGGTTGACACGACGTATGCCATTCGCGTCATTAGGTTGTGCGACTGGTCCAGCAGCAGAGTGCGGCTCATTTCCTGTCCCAATGGATTGCTCATCATGCGGGTTGCACACTCAATAAATGCCTTCTCCTCAGTGTAGTCGGGCCTCTGTGCAGCAGCAATCACCGTGATGAGTGGGGTAACCAGCTGAAGGTAGGCGTAGAGACAGTGATTGCGTCGCGTAACGCTGAGTGCCGTGAGGGCTATATCAATGCTACGAGCCTCGTCGGCATCACTCACGATGCACAGTAGGTCAGTCGCGAGAGTCAGCGCACACTCAAACTCGTGCTGAGAGCTAAAAGTACGGGGCTCCATGTAGACAGACACGTCACTGTCAAGTGTTGCGCTACACCGAAGTTCCCCACGCTCTCCCCCAACGTACAGAGGCACATCGAAGCAGCTAGCAAGGAGGACTGTGCCGGCAGCATGAACGCACGCACCTAATCCGTTGTTTGGACGCACTACACATGCTCCATTTGAGAGCATTGACACGTCAACCATGCGCCGCGCCACCTCCTCCACCAGCAGTAGCAGGGGCTCCTGGCTAGCACACCCATCAAGCAGGAACTGCGCCTCTGTGCGGAGATCCTTGATGGGCTGCGTAAGCAGCGTCTTCATCTCATCCGAGATGACCGCACGAAGGCCATCAAAGACCAACTCCGTACCCTCCTCGGTGGCAAATTTGGACCTGCGGTATGTATTCGCCAGCTTCAAGAAGAACTGATCCGTGTAAACGATGGCGTTGCTGGCGCTACGTTTCGCGATCACGCGCTGAAGAATACTCGTCAGGGACCACAAATAGTTCCACTCCGCTTCCGTGCGGGGGGTTACAATGTGTAGGAGATAATCGTACAGCTTCTGCATGAGGAAGATTTCCTGCTCCGACGAACCCACAAACTGCAGAGCAGGGATGATGGTGCGAAATACCTCATCAGGAAGCTCTGCCAGGTGCATCGAGTCTGCCATGGAATCGATTTTGCTAAGGCACTCGCTCAATCTCACTGCTCCATCCGGACGAGTGGTGTCAGGAACGGTGGAAACACGCGTTGTGGCCGCTGCCTCTGGAAGCGCACCAAACAGCTTCGCCTCATCCACTCGAAAAAATGCAGCAACTTTGCCATTGCAGGTCATGCACTCGCTCTCCCGAAGCGCGAGCAGACGAGTAAAGCTGATCGATCCGCTGTCTTCACCCGCCGCTTTGGACTTGTTGGTTTTTGCTGGAACCTGAAAATTAAGCAAATTTCCATCCTCCGATGAATTGATGACGCCATTGTTATTTTGGACATTCACATCCACCATGGCACCAAAGACCTCACATGCGTAGATCTTCAAGTCCTGGGCCAGAACCAGGCTAATTCGTGTTCCTGTTGGACGCTCAGGGCAGATGACTGGAAGGGTAGCGATTGAAACAGGCTCGATACATCGGCTTAGCACATTACACGTTGCCTGAAGTTCGGAGCCGCCAACAGCATAGGTGAGATGAACGATACAGGAGAAGGTCTGGCACGGCACCACGATGGTGAAGAGAGGAGTGTCACGATCTACTTCCAAAAAGCATTGATACGGGTAAAAGCGATGCTCCTTCTCCGCCCCAAGGTGGAAACACTGACTCTGGAATGTGCGCTCAGTCACCGTCATCGTGTTGTTCGTGCGAAACAGTTTCTCTCGCAGCACAACGCACTTCGCATCCACCGCAAAGGCTGTTGTGATGCCGTTATCCCAATCTGCGGCAACGCGGTCGAACACGGAAAGGGCAAGAGGAACACTCTGAGCCTCAACAGCTAGGCGAGGGTTCACTGGCGCGCAGATTTCACAACGCATGAGCTTCACTTCTTTTCCCGTGGGCGAGATCCACAAGGTTGGCGAGATGCCGAATTGACCGTCAATCTTCCATTTTCTCCATGTGTTGGAGCTAAGGACAGCAGAGATGACGTACATGTCACCAGAAAGTGTAGATAACACTGCGGCGAGCACGTCACCATCACTCGTACGCCGCAACTCCGCCGAGCGCACGCTAAAAAAAGGCAGGTACTTGGATCGCTTCTGTTTCTTTTCTGCTGCTGGGTAGACATTATCTAGCAGCACCGCTAGCTCTTCAGTGAATACTGTTGGCTTCGCAGCAAGATGCTTGGGCTTCTCCAGGCAGTGCTCTACCAGGGCAAAGCCAATCCCTTTGTTCTTATTGAAGGAAAAGAAGATGCCTGAGTGGGTTCCATTACTCGTGGCATATAGAACATGGGACATGACGCTATTACTGGCGTTCTTCTTGAAAGCCTCGCATCCATTGGCCAGGCTCCACACGTAGAGCTGTTGGCTATCCGCAAGTACCTCAATGTGCGTCGGCGAAGCACTTGTCAGAGGAGCTGGAGATTGGGTGGCTGCTGCAGCTGGGGAGGCCTTAGTGGTTGTCTCAGTTGGTGGAGGTGGCGGTGGTGCAAGAGGTGCAACAACGTTAAAGAAGCCTTTCCCACGGTGCCAGTGTGTCCGCTCCACACAGGTAAGACGGATTTGGTTCATGAGTGAATTGGGAAAGGTATACTACAAACAGTTATTACCACGAGCACGGCGAACTCTATTGGGTGATGAAAACAAGTTCTATACAAGCTGCTGCAGTAAAGATAGACAACTAATGAACAGTACAGCTACGCTAACGGCGAGATGCTCGGAGTGTAGCAAACTTAAGTGAAGAATTGATAACTGCCGCGACGGCTGAGCAGATCTCCAGGCCTATATAGTTAGTAACGATACATCGTAGACATTAGTGAACAAAAAGATAGGAGAAGAAAAGCAAGTTCGATGCATGTTAGCATGACATGCCAGCCTCCACTCGTGGAAGAGAACTGCAAGAATAAATGATGGTGAAAAGTCGCACTGCCCGCCCTTTACACCGCACGATCTCCTTGAAGCCATTGAACAACTGCCTCTCGGTCCATCTCCGGGTGCAAAACCAATTTTCGTCGAAGCGAAAGAAGAATGGCGCCAATGTCCTTGGCCTCCAAGCCAGGAATGACAGACTTCAGTTCATTCCCCTTCAAGGGAAGGGGCATTGAAAATGCTGTCAGCAGGAGCGGATGAGATTTCAAAACAGACCAGCTCTGTGACCAATACTGCACAATGTCATGCTGCACATGCATCTCAAGACCGCCATCGCCGCAATGGTCACAAGCAGTCAACGCAATATACAAAAGCACAACCACCTCGTACGCACGTTCGGGCACATGCTTGTCATTGAGAAACCCCAAAGCTTCAAAATGCTTGAGGATAGTTTGCGGAGACATCCCCAAAGGAGATGTCAGCTCATCCAGAGAAAGATTTCCATCACAAAGCGCATTCACGCTATCTACCATACAACGGACCGCTTGGTACGTACTTAGAGGCAACTTCAAGCTGTTGACGCACACTGCGTATAGCCGATCAGCGCTCACAGATGGTGGAACACCAACCATAAATGGTATGAGCAGCGCAACTAGAACGATGGAGCTCTGCTCTTCTTCTTGCAGACTGAAAAACTGCGGATTAGTGAAAAGAGGCGTGATGACGCTGTTCAGCCCACGCAGAACCTTGAGTGCTTTGGAGCTGTCGGCCACTGTTCGAACCAAAGGAACAATAGAATCGATCTCAGCCGAGGTCTTCTTTTTTCCTGGGATTGTCTTCATGTGAACCTCAGCCAATAGGACATTTTGCAGGAGCTGCATGGAATACAACAAGTCTATACACTTGGAAGGTGCTGCACAACACAGCATCTTCACGAACTCCTTCCCAATGCGCTCCCGCGAAACCTTCACCAACAAGGTCTCCAACAGTTCCTCTGTGACGCACGCAGGAATCGCATCGTCTAAGCGAAAGTTAAGTGCGCCAAGCTGTCCAATAAACCGGACCCCCCGGAGAAGTCGCAACGGATCGTCATGGAAGGTCTCCGCTGGGTCAAGTGGGCAGCGGAGAATTCGGCTCTGAAGATCCTGAAGCCCACTCGTGTAGTCTTCAACTAGGTTTGTGTGAAGGTTATAAAATAGCGCATTTATTGTGAAGTCCCGTCGGAGGGCATCTTCTTTTGGTGTGGCAGGTCGAACTTGAGGGATTCGCGATTCATCTGTGTAATCATCCGTACGAAGTGCGCAGAACTCAACGGGTAAATCACATACACACAGCGTGGAAGTTTCAATGTGCTTTGATAGTGCTGGGTTGACACGAATGACACTAACGGTGCGCTCCCTAGCTGCTGGTTGCTGCTCTGCCTGGTAGGCGGCGACTGCCCTGGCAAACTGCTCCCCAGAAATTTGCGCATGCGGGGGCGATTCCAATGCGATGTCAATGTCATGGCATGGAACTCCAAGAAGAGCATCTCGTACCCAGCCACCTGCGACACGCAGTACAGCATTCACCTCTTTTGCGGCATTTGCCGCGAGAAGACACTGAAAAATGTTCTGATGGAGCTGTGGGATGGCAGCTTCCAACCGAGCTACCCGAGGAGAGAGAGACATAGGAGATCGTCTTGGCGTATCCGCGTTTAATGTGAACGGATGAAAAACTGTACCTATACAAGAAATCGAAGGCAATTAATCACAAAGTGGAGGAAAAGTTCAGCATTGTATGTAATGTGCTCTTGGTTGATGATGCCCCCAGGGTGTGCAAGTATTTTTGCGTAGGTCCAACCTCATAGTACGTTCACATGTCGTGCTGGCTGGCAGAGTGTAAAATTTACATTGTGGGTGCATCGCATCATCTCATCAACATCCATCTCAACATCAAAGACGGAGTTGTGCGTGTCATCCTACACAGAAAGCTGAAGCAGCTCCGCACTGGTGCATCAGTGAATCCTTCGCGATGAACCAGGCTGAGCATCTACAGCGCGCGGAGATCCCTCGGGCTGGGGCTCTTCTAATGCCGCAGTTGCCTCTCGGTCCTGCCTATTCGCCTCAAGCAAATCGCGAAGCTTCACACGCCATTCGACATCAATCTTGGTATTCTCAATAGCCAAATCAACAATTCTCCGGTTGCCTCGTAGTAGCTTTTCCAAACTGACCGCTGCTCCCTCACTAATGTAGTTATCAGAGATGTCAATAAACTCCAAGCTGGGGTGCTTCATCGCAGATGACACAAGCGCCTGAATGCCTTTGTTACGAAGGCCGTTTTCAGCTAGGTAGAGCATCCGTAGCCCAGCCATTTTGTCGATGGCCGCAAGTAGGGGGAGAATTCCTTTGTCACCCAAGTAGTTCTGGTTGGCATTGAGTGTATCTAGAGGATACGGAACCCCCGCCTTATCGGGGAGCATCGACTGCACTCCACTATTAGGGTGAATGCCGTTCTCTACACACGATTTGAGGTATACGTCACGTAAGGAAGTTTGGCGATTACGTACGGCTGGGGCTCCTTTGGCTCGCTTTGAACTGGAGCGCGGGGGCTTCCGAGCAGTGCGCATGTTAGTGACTTTTTTCTAATGAATTGATGGCTTTCCTAGTATGCAGCAAGGAGATGTTTCAACCTCCGCTGCACTGCACAGGCGATGTAGATGAAGAGGGAGAACGTGGATCAGAAGAACACAACTCAGTGAACTAGCTGAAGACAACACAGGAAGCAGTCCAGCACCATGGTAATCACAATATGGTTAGATTGAGCCCCACTGACAGTCCAACAGCTACCATCAGGAGAGTGACGGGTGTGTAAATTCACAGCCCTTCACGTTCTCGAATAGCACTACCACCATGTACCTACGACAACCACTGTATCCTACTAAAATGGACATCACAATAGACATCCGTGTCAGGCCGGCAGCTCCTGCAATCCTCTCATACAGTGAACTGTCTTCATAATCACCAGACGCATCATTCATTCTCCGGCTGCAGGCGGGCATGAAAACGACCTGAGATACTTCTAAAAATTCCACCAGCGAACTGGGCAAGTTGACTTCCCCATTTTTCCTTCAGCGGTAACGCACGTGTGGACGCGTCGCTGGCCAGACACAAAGCTGTACATTGCTAGTACACAGCCTACACCGCAGAACCCAGCCAGAGCAAAGACGTGGTCCACTGCATGCTTTTGTGTTCGCGTGCCGCGAGCAAAAGTGTTCTCCTCATGGCCTAGTGGCTCCTTGATGAGCTGATGGCCTAAACGAGCAAAGCTGCGACGATACATTGAGAATAAACTCTTTTTCCTTTGGGCACGTCAAAACAGAATCAAACGAATCAACTTGCCTGTCAAAGCGAGGGAAATGCGTGGAAATGGATAAAGTGCGTCACACTACTATCAAACACACAGGAATTAAAAGCAAAGCAGGAGATAGTGGAGGAATTGAGAGAATTTGTTCCAAGAGAAGCCGTCACGTATCTCACCACCCACTTTGATGCTTGCTTGTGGTTTCCCACAACTCTCACGACGACATCCATGATGAACAATTTGGCGACACGAGCCGATATTGTGCAGCGCGGCCTCAAGAAAATACAGACAACGATGGGGAGTGAAGTGCTAGGTGTATCGTAAATGGGAAAATCACAAAAGGCCTCAGCGCATGACACCGCAATGCACATGCACTCGTCCGTCATGGGCGATCGCAAACGACACATGCCAATCTAGTACAGAAAGCAAATCGACCCTACATAGGACAGTTGCAAAGGAAGGATTGGCGCAAAAACAACAGAAGAAAGCGTGTATAGTAGCGAACAACTGCCCGCCTGAGCGACTGAGTAAGAAACCAGGATGCTGTGGAAGGTGAGAAACCTCATGACAGCCCGTATATTACTGCTGTATGCAATGGCTTCTCTCGCCACATTCACCGTTGGCGTCCACGTGCGCTCGAATCACTGCACAAGCAGGAAAGCGGTGGGAAAGGAGGGTATATGCACCACAGTCCCACAAGGGCTCACAGGAGCAACAGAGAAACGCACGTATAGCGGAGTGAAGGAAGGGGAAGACGTGAATAACATCAAATGCACATCGCACGCTCGCGTAGCCTGTAGACGGCCACAACACCACGAGGTAGGCATATTACGCTAGTTGTTATCGTCGTCACTC
>JASAON010001561.1:0-56164 GCA_030849065.1 Jaenimonas drosophilae
CGTCTGGCAATACATGCGGTAGGGGTGATCGGACACAAGTCCATACAAAGTCGTGTTGGCCATAGCCCGTGTCACAGCTTGCACCTGTCCACACATGTACGTCATCATGTCATTGTCCGTCGGGGCCTGCCCAAAGACGTGATAGGGTGCAGGCATTAATTGACTGCTTGATATACTCCATGAGTTAGCGAGAATGTTTGCGCAGACACCACTGGGATACGTGTACACTTCATCCATAAGGGACCAGTCATAGCTGCCAGACATTTGCTTCATTTGGAACAAAAAGGCATTTCGACCACCAGTTTGGCAGCACGATACCCCTTGAGTGATGGCCATGGTTGGGCAGGTGGTACCCAAGGGGCCAGTTACCATGTCGTAGACAAGAAAGTTGGACTGGGCAGCTCCAATGTTGTTGAGGAAGTTTTCCATGGCACCGTTGCTGTTGAAGTTGTTGGTGGAGAGCATTGTTAGTGCTTGGATCAATGTCATCCCACTCATCCATCCAGTCATGACGTAATTCAGGTCATTGTTGCCAGTCACAGAGGCAAAGTTGGCCTCGCGCAGCTCTGCAAAAGCCTGTGACACAGCGTAGTCTGTGGAGTCCATTCCAGGCACAGGAGCAACGGTGATGACATTAGAGGGTAAAAGCTTCGTGGACCCTGCATTCCGGTACTGTGACCACCCAAGGTAGCCAGCCGCGAACGTTAATACAACAGTTGTATTTCGTTCCACTTGAACTGAGTCAGTGAATGTTCGACTCATAAACTGCTGCATTGTAGACGCCCAAGAGGGGTTGTTTGTTGGAGCCGCATACAGAATGAAGCACGTTTTCGGTGACTGAATTTGACTCACATACAAAGAGTCTGAGTAGCTTGCAAAGTAGTAGCCACTAGCACTGGCTCCAAACGATCTAGCAGCTGTGTAAAAATATGGCCATCCAGTTTGGGAGATTCCAAAGTCGGTATCGCCAAACCACAAATTCGTACCAAACGATGCCAATTGCTCCATCTTGGAGAAGAACAGCATCAAAGCAGCTACCTCGACTGTGTCGCGTGGCAAAGTGAAGTACACCTGAGGGACATTGGTATTGGTGGTGTATTTTTTGTCGGTGTTTGTGTCGAAATCCTGCACAAGTGGAGCAAAGGCAACCATCTTCCCACTGGACATGGCCGTACCAGAGTACATGTCGAGCAGCAACATTGTCCCAACTGGTCCAAGCATGGCTGCATAGCCATTGGCAGCAAAGGCGCTGTAGATGGAGTTGCCAGAGGACGTAGGCACGAGGGATGACACAAATGACACAGACGTCGTTGACTTGGTTGCGGAGATGGCTCCCGTACAATACAGTTGCAGAATGTCAAAGGCACCAGCAAAGCTCGCCACTGGTAGCCCAGCAGTGATGGTGCACACAACAGGGTTACAAGAAATGCAAAGGCAGAGTAACACTGTGAGTAGTAGGACCTGGCCAGAGGGAATCATTGGGTGGGTCATGGACGACAGCAAATAAGTATGGGTGAAATGATCCAAGAGCTTGTCTAGAGAGGATGACGATTGGAAGTGAAGAAACACAAAGAAGTAATCAGCAGTGCAAGGCTTCTAACAGAACAGAACATAACAGAGCGGAGGATATCCCCAAGTCACTCAATGGAGGGCACCAGAGAAAATGTAGTGAAAAGTTCGGGTGCGATGCAAATAATGTCGTTGTTCAAGGAGTGGCCTAAAAAGAATTACAAGAACCCCTTCATCCATATGCACAGCAGATGCGTATACCTCCCCTACTGTGCAGACATTGCTCATTCGCACTCCAAACAGATGCGTTCTTGGATAGCATTATACCCACATCAATGCTTCTTTGAGAGGGTTATTTTATAATAAGACTCGGCAAAAAAAAAAAACAACTCAGGTCTGCCCATTTACATCGATCACTCTCACTCCGCTTGAAGAAAGGAAAAAGATTCACTTCAGGCTGCGGCACTGATTACCTAGCAGCAGAAGAAATTTCTCCATCTGGCGCACCAACAGCCTTCAGTGCTCATCACACAACTAGTGTGTAACACGCATCTCTGCGCGCGTTAATACCGTCAAGAAATCAAAATAAAGATGAAGCCAAAAAAAGAAGAACAACAGATTAAAGAGTACCGCTCCATTGTGCCCCAATGATGCATACAAAAGCGCTAAAAGGCAGTTGTCCGGCTCCATAATGTTCAACAGTCGCAAAAACCATTCGTCTTCACGATGCTGTACGTAGCAAAAAAATCATTTTCTTCGATCTCCGGAACGAAGGAGACCGCCGCCTCACGCATGTACCAGCGGCCTCACTGCACTTGAAACGTTCGAAGCCCCGGCCACATCCATCGACGCTCACCGTGCGATCTCGCATGTGCCCCCAATCCGCGCGGCACGCCATGTGGACACCCCATGAGTGAAGGTGGCGGCTCACAGCATCCACCAATGTCAAACACTGATGGTGTTCATTCATGTCCTCGAGTTGCTGCGGATTGCGTAGACAGAACCTCTGGGACATCATCTTCAGATCGTTCAAATGATCACCCTTGGCAATACTCTCGTAGTGCTGCTCAAGACTCTTCTTGCACACGTACGTCATCGGTATTTTCACCCTTTTCTTTGCACTTGCCACGCCCGTCGGCATCAGCAGTGGCATCGCTGAGAACCAACGCGGAAAACAACTCCTCTGACGCAAGCCCACTTCCAAGGTGGCCGCAGGGAAGCACTGGTGTGCTCCCCGTGTACAGATTCTTCGCAGATGCTGTCAATACCGCCACACCCACACCACCAGGCTGCTATACGCCATTCTCGACTGCAGCACCTCTTCACAAAATGCGTCCACTCTCATCCATGCGACGAATCCCAGTTCCGCAGTGCACCGCGACACGCAAGTGCAGGCCACGCACCGAGCTGACACCAAATCCACAGCGGACGTGCACAGCATTGGTAGCACATGCATCGTACGTCGCAAGCCCGAAACGTCATGGACCACATCACAGGCGACATTCACTCCATCACTCACGTTTGAACACACCACCACGAAGAGTAGCGGACATCATTTGGTAGCACTGGTGCTTCGCCACAGCCCAACGAACACAACACTGACAGTGCCGCATGGCTTGTGACATGGACTCCGCCTCACGCACCCACAGAGCACGCCCGTTGTCCACCTCCACAACGACACATGTCAGACGTTCCGTGGAGCTATCAGGAGCACAAGATGTGTGTTGCGTGCAGCGTGTTGAAGCACAACATCCTCATTGTGCTCGCCGTCGACGGCTGGCTTCCTTGGTGCAAGCTGGTTTCCCACGAAGACAACGTGACGAAGCAAACAGCCTCCACACAACTTCACAGCACCGCATGCCACAAGCAGCAGCACTGCAATGCACATCACCGCTACAGAAGAATTACCAATATCCATTGAAGCATGATGAGTACGTTGGTGCTCGACGACGAATGTGGCGTGAATGACTCGGCTGAGCCAGTCAAGTTGGTTTGTGGTGTTGTCATGGGAAGCGATGCTGATGAAGAAGGTGATCGCTCGATTTCATCCCTTGAGAAGCTCGAGGACGCCTGCAGGAGAATACAATCCTCTCCCATTGCGGGGTCCACCACCTTGACAGCCTCGTGTGCGCCAGAGAACGCGTCTCTGGTAGCGCAAGAAGTGGAGTAGTTGGCACCACCACATGAGTAAAGGACCACACCGCAACGTTCGTGACGCCATAGTTGATCAACTTGCCGTTGGCTCCAGGCCACGTTTGGGTGAAGGGTCCAGTTTTCATGCGAGAAGCAGTCAGCGTCACATTCCGTAAAGAGCTGCTTGAAGGTTTTGTTGCCCCCGCTCTGTTCTTCGTGTAAGCTGGCCATTCATCATCGCAACAGCAAAGGCACGCAGGAATTGAGGCTGCAGGTAACAACGTTTCCATACGCTCACCAGTACTCAGAGCAGATGTACCACTCAACGTACCAGATGACATGGTGCTGCCAATCGACGTCGGCAGGTTCGTGGCAAACACAAGACGATTTGTCACGGCTGTGCCAGCGCTGCCAAAGACAAGAGACAAAGGCGACGTACTCCTTCGTCAGGTCTTCATATAGGGCCTGGGCACAATGGAAGCACTCTGCTGCTGCATCACACCGAGAATCCCCACAGCATCCATGCTCGCACCTCCAATCATCACAAAAATGTGCGTGTACGAGGCAGAGATACTCAAGCACCGAGCCTCGAAGGGCTGATTCACATTCCCAGAAGAAGTTGTAAATGCCAAAGGTGGTCAACATCTTCGTCAGCAAAGCAGTGATGGCGGCGGAGTACGTTGACGAACTCACCAGAGCACATACAATCAATCGATGTGGAGGTCACCACCCCGCTGAGATACGATGCAAGCACAGTACAGCTCCTCCTCCTGAATGGGGAAGAGGTACACAAAGTTGGCCTTGAAAACATGGAGCTGCGTGGTTTGCGGCATGAAGTCCAGAATCAGTGTGCTGGGTGGAGTACTCGCAGTCAGTATAGCATCTGGTATCATACCCAGCACACTACGTCGTGACGAAGTTGCTTTGATGTGTGCTCAAGGCAGACCTGGCAAAGCTCATGCTTGATGAAAGGCAATAGCCGCGGTATGCGCTTTTTGAGTGGCGACAATAGAGAATTGTGTTTGCAGAAGCATTACCAGTGGAAACTGGTTGACTGCGCATTGATGAAACTATGTCATTGCCTGTCGGGCTGCAGCCCACCACGCGAATGGCTCGGAGAAGAGTACGCTGTGGAGGTTCTGGCTAACAGCAGAGCTTGGCACACATGCCAATTGTGTGTTGAAGCAGAAGGCTCAGTGGAACCTCATTCAGAGTGAGCCTCGCTATGTACGCAACCCAAAGTATCCTGGTCCTGTGCTCGCTCTCTGCACAAAGATGAAGTGAAGTGGGGAATGAAAAGGATATATTGAGGGGGTCGTCAATCGCATTTATATTGCTAAGTCACTGTGGCGAGAGGGACAGCGTTCCTCTCGAATGTGGGGCAACGCTTTTAATATTGGGCAAAGCGCAGATAAACAAGTTTATCAATGCACCGCAACTGCACCCCAGGGAAAAGATCATCGCAGAAACAAGAAACAAAGAACAATTGGCGCACTCTCTACTGCCAGTGTGAGGATAGAAACACATTTCTGCGTGGCTTTTTCTTAGCGCTCCACCATTGGGTACATCAGAAATGGGGAGCGGAAGAAAAGATAAAAAGAATTGGAGATGGTAGGGTGTTGAAAACTAGGTTGCACGCGTTACCTGCTCGGGCGGTTGCGGCACAAAGAAGGATGAAAACAAGGGAGAGGGAGCATATCTGGGAAACAAGCTTCCACAGAAAACTGGATTTGTGCTCTCACAACTCCAAAGCTGTAGCGCTGCTGGACGGAGAGCATGGTTGCGCTCGGGGGACTCTTGCCATTCACGGTGGCATTAGAGACTTGGTGCGCAGATGACATCATTCATTGAGAGAGAAAGTGGTATAATCATAGGAAATGAAGCGAAATGAAAAGAAACTACGGGATGTCCCGAGCATGAGGTGAATGATGGTGGGCATCTGAGATAACGCGCAATTGTGCAAAGAACAAAATGCCAAGAACTCCACTTGCGACAGCGTATAATAATTGTTGATCAACGGAAATCAAAAGAGACGAACTGTAATCGGTGACAATAAGAATGCTCATTACATTTTAAAGGATGAAGATACCAAGGGGATAAATTAACAGGACACACAATGGTGCACAAGCACTGCAACAAAGCAATTGATAGAGCTCGCCCGCAACACAGTCTTCAACATTGCAGAACAATGCACAACTTAACTGACAAGTTCACAAAGTGAAAAAAGAGAAAGCCATAGGTAGAGAAAAGTTCGTATCGCACAGTTGTGGACCGTCAATGGTGACACAACTCAACTCAACAGAACTATTCCAGCTCGCTCCAGGATTGTGCGGTGTAGGCAAAATGCCGTAGGCCATTTTTCGCGCTTCGGCGGGAGCGGCGCCGCACTCTTGACGTTGGTGCCACTGATTGAGGAGTCCTCGAACCCCAATCACCCATCTGTAAGCCAGAATTACCGCGTTCCGGAGGCGGCACACGAGCTGCACGCAGGATACCATGACGGCATTCCGCCATGCACGAAATGTGTTTGCTCACAGAAATAAGCAGCAGATCAAAAAGCTCGTGTTCATTCTCGTAATCCTCAGGGAGAACATCAAGAAGCCCAAAGCGTTGGCTCATCCAGAGTAGGTCGGCCACACACTCCCTCTGGGAAATCCCAGCGTAGTGCGTCATGAGCTGTTTCTTGCAAACACTGGGCGCGGCAGGAATCTCATCCGAAGAACTGTGCACAATGTACAGTGCAACATGAGCGTCAGTAGAACGCAGCTGACAGATTCTGACACTGGGACGGTCTTCGGCTTGCAGCAACCATATACCAAAGAGCTCCTCCTCTGGATAATCGGAAACGTACTGGCACTTGCCAATTACCTCCGGCCTCTTCAATTCGCCAACCCCACCGTTGTCAAGGGCACTCATCGCGCTTGCGGTCACCACCACCATTCCAGGCTTTCCAGCACAGTAGGCTGCGCCAACTGCTCCATCGACGGCGCTACCACGCAGCTGTACGCGATTTGACCCATCCATGTGTCTCGTAGAAGTTCCTCTGTGCACAGCAATACGAAGACGGAGTCCAGGCGCCATGTTGCTGTCACAGCCAATCTCGGCATATGCAGCATTAATGTCAAAATCGGAGTCCAGCAATACCGCAACATCCGAGACCACGTCGCACGCCAAATGCACACCGGCGTCGGCGGAGGGGCAAGCCACAACACACATCCCCTCTGTTGACAGCAATTCATAGCTCTCATGCTTTGCCACGGCCCGCCGCAGGCAACGCTGGTATTGCTGAATGACTTTCGACATGGCTTCCGAATGGCGGACCCACAGCGCACGCCACTGCTCCACTTCAACGAAGACAACGCAAGTTGACGAGCCAACAATAGATTCTCCTGGTGCACGTGACGATTTTCGCGCCTCGCGAAGCAACTCACAATCGTACTGGTATTGTTCGTTGATGCTTTCTCGCAGGTCAACTGCAAGTCGTGTTCGAGTTGATTCACTGTTACAACGCCAGAGGGAAGCAATGTATCTAGCCAAGCACTGTAGCAATCCAAACTTCAAGAGCAGTAACACCACCACGTACAGCACAACCAGAGCAAGAAGCATAGCAAGAACTTTCGCCACCAGCCGCATGGAGTTGTTTGAGGACGACGACGATGAGAGCGAGGATTTTTGCGAGGGCTTTGAAGTGGGGTTGGTAGGCACATTCTGCGGCTGGGTCGGAGATGGCTGGGTCGGAGATGGCACCGTTGCGGGAACACTGGACGACGCATCCATGGAATAGCAGTCATTTTTCATTCTCTCTTCCGTCGCAGTAAGCGCAAAATCCTCCAGCGCACCTGAAATTTTTGCGACATAGATTAAAGACGGCGTGATTGGGGACGCAAGCAATGGCGTGGAAGGCTCAACCACACGAGCGTAGGACCATACAGCAATATTAGCGGCTCCATAGTTGATCAACTTTTGGCTCGCACCTGACCACGTAGAAGTAAATGGCCCGAAGGTCATGCCACCAACTCTCAGTGTCACATTGCCGTAAAGCGCATCCTGGAGATTAGGGAGTCCCCATGAAGTCCCCATCGTCAGACGATCATACATCATGGACACAATGTACCCACGAACAGCAGCTGGAGTCTGAGCAGTGGTTGGTAGGGTTCGCACGAAGTTCGCCACGTCAGTGATTGCCTCGGCTATGCTGAGTTCACTTGATGGCATTGTGTCCCCTGTTAATGCCGGCAGGTTCGTGGCAAACGCAAAACGATTGGTCACGTCAGGAGCTACTCCATCCATTGCCAAAACAATGGATGAGTAGAGCTTCGTCAAATCATCAAAAGGGACCAAAATGTAGTTCCCATTGGACTGAAGATACGACACAAGCCCACCAATATCGGTATCGGCAGCACCAATCACAAATGTGTAAGTGCACGTTGCGGGGATGCTCTGGCCCATGCTGCCGTTGAGTTTAATGATTGAGACAGAAATCCCATAAGCAGTTAATGTGTTGGACAGCAATGCTTCTATCGACGACGACACACTAGAAGGTTTCACCAAACCACAAACCGCCGAGGTACCGTCAGACTTTGTAGTGACAAAATGCGCCAGTACGTGCAGCTCCTGGTCCAGTGTCGGGAACAGGTACACGTAGTTGGCCTTTGCAATCCTGGGTTGCGTGGTTTGCGGGATGAAGTCCAAAATGAGCGACGTCGGAGACGAGTCTGACGTCAGTAAATTGTCGGGGATAGCTCCACAGAAGGAGGTTGTCACAAAGCTGGCCAAATAGACCACCAAGTCAGAGATGACGGAAGCAATTGCCGTTGACATGCAGTGCCCCCGTACAGCATTGATAGATTTATGCCAGAACCGCGTGGTGTTTGCTGAACGCGTGAGACCGTCATGCATTCCGCTGCACACAGCAGACATTACTGCGTTATCAGCTGGGCTGAATCCGACCAGGTGCACAGTTGTTGGCATTGACAGAACTTGTGTGTACGGAACAGGAGGTGGTACGCGTGTTTGATCTGAAAGGGTATTGGAGCACAAGCCCACTCCGTAGCGGTAAGGCGGAGTCGAAGCAGTCTCCACGTCATAGGTTCCACCTGCGCCTTTCTTAAATGTCTGCAGCCACACATTGTTTCCTCCCTGGTGACAGTTACAGACACCACCCTGGCTTGTTTGTGAGTCGGAGCATTCCGGGGGGCCAAAGGATCCAAAAAAGAAACCTGAAACGATGTAACTTGACTGTGCTGCGTTGAGGTTACTGAAAAATGTGCTGCGTACGCCATATTGAGGGCCCGTGTACTTGGATAGTGCCTGCATTAGTGCCCACCCAGCCAGCCAGCCAGCCAGCATATAGTTTTGTTCGCAAATAGATCTGCCGGTTGGGCTGACTTTAGCGAAAAACTCCTGCGTATACGGGTAGTCCGCGGTGTCTACTCCAGGAACGGACACCGACGACGCCATGTTTGACTCCGTCAACACGACCTTTTTTGATGCCACTTGCGCGTTGTACTCGTTCAGCATTTGGTACTGCAGCTCCATTGTAAAGGCCAACGTTGTATTCAAGCCAACAAGTTTGGAGTCGCTCATCAATTTCTGGTACCACTGTATCGCTGTAGCACTGTATTCTCCAATAGAAAAGAAGAACACAATACGAGGGTTTGTTGTAATCATTGCATCGTAATTACTCGTTGAAACGGTTGTGGTGGACTGAAACCCGTTCTTGTTGACCCACGGCATCAGGTTGCCGAAGAGCTGAAAGGCTGAAAACCCAACCCCTGTATCATCCTGAGAGTCGTACAGGAGAAGTTGGGTAGTGGGAAACAGATCACGTTGCTCCAAGTGGTGAAGAAGGCCTGCTGACTGTGCTACATCGTTCGGGAATAGGTACATGATGTTGGGGCGGTACGATGGAAAGAAGCACCATTCAGTATCGTGGGTCTGACCAACTGCAGCAAAGTTCATCAAATTCCAAAGCGCATTTTCTTCTGCCTTGTTGGCGCAGTAAGAGTCAATAAAGTCATGGCCAGACGGGCCAAACATTGTCACGCATTGTGTAGTGTCAAAGAAGGTGCTGAAAAGGGAATATCCTTGCTTTGAGGTTGCGGGTTGGATACTAACGGTGTACATGATCGAGCTGGTTTTGGCACCTGCGGCAGGAACAGAAATACCAGTCACGTACAGAGAGGTGGCTACAGAATCAGCTAATCCTGTGTTGTAGCCCGACCCAATCACTGCAGTAGTCGTGGCTGCCTCTGGGCTGTTTGGCAGTGACAGTACAACAAGGAGAATCAGTGTCAGTAGATACATTTTCTTTCGCGGCGCGTGAACGGGTGCACACAATGTTGGGGAATAAATTGTTGGAAAGTGATGTACTGGAGGATCCTGGCAAAATAGACTGCGATGAAAAAAAAGAGAACGGTGAAATAATTGTTCAAGTTATTTTATACATGTGGACAGCGATGATACGTGAGACGTGCCAGCTGCTACTTGCAATTTGCCCCGGGCCTTACACCGCGTTCGCTTCCAGAAATAAGCCACACGGGGTATGGCCTTTTCCAAGGAAAGCAAAGTGCGGCGCTTCCCGGCAAAAGAATTGAGGAACAGGTACTGGCATAGCTCCCCCCCGCCGCTTCCCGAAACGCAATAGCCGTTGCAGAGGCTGGGGGTGCAGAGATCAACGCAAGCGCCCCGATTCTTCCCCCCTTACACGCACACACATACAAGCCCCCCTCTTAACAAATGCGGAGCCGTGGCTCCAGAAACTCGAAGGGAAGTTCATCGCAGTTCAATTCGAACTCGCTTGTGGCTTGAGAGAAATTACTGTCGCTACTCGAAAAAGCCACTTTCGGAGCGATGTAGCACTTGATGATGCTCAATATCCATTTGACCACTTCACATTTTCCTGCTCGACTTGTTTGAAAGCCACAGCATAAGAATTCAACTTGTAGTCATGGGTTACTTTAATACTGGTGAGTTGAAGGTTGTGGCAAAAAAGGTGCTTTTAGGCCAAGCAATCTCATTTTTGAATTCAGTAACTGGAGTATCAACCACGAAGCTGGTGAACAATGATGCGAGCTATCCCCTTTTGCAGTCAATTACGTCGTATCTGTTCATCTTCTTGGTGTATGGGCCGCTGTTCATCTTTTTCTTGCATCGATACCGTGGAAAGTCATTTTCCAACTTTGCATTTCTACAGAACTGGTGGAAGTACGCAATTCTCGGTTTTGTTGATTTGGAGGCCAATTATTTAGTTGTGCTAGCATATCAGTACACCAACATGATGTCTATCCAGCTGTTGGACTGTTTCACTATTCCATGTGTCTTAGTCCTCAGTCTCGTGATTTTGAAGATGAGATTTGGACCAGCGCATGTGCTGGGCTGCATTGTCGCGCTCGGTGGCATGGGTCTACTGATCTATTTGGATGCTGGTGGGCTATCGTACACGGGTGACAAAGGTAAAGAGGTACTTGGTGATATATTATGCCTTTTGTCCAGCTGCTGCTATGCACTAAGCAATGTACTGACTGAATGGTTTATCAAGCCGAAAGAATTGGCACCGTTGGCTGACCGAGGCGCTGAGCAGTTGGGGATGGATACTCAAACTCAGCAGGGCGTGCCAACAGCTGAAAACGTTCCCTCTGAAAAGTTTGTCACTCTTGATGATGAGCCTGCTCAAAACGCGGAAAACCAAGATCAAGGTGATGACGATGCACAGGAGGTTCCACCTGTTCCCATCTATCTTCCAGTAATTGAAAACCTTGCGATGATGTCGGCTTTTGCACTGTGCTTTGCCACAGCCCAGTTCTTTATCCTGGAGTGGAAAACCTTTGCGCCACGCCGAAAAAAATGGACAAGCGAAGACTGGCTTTTCCAGATGGTTTTTGGAATTACCATGTTGTGTCTGTACACAGGAATGCCGACGTTGTTTCTCATTACTAGTGCCGCATTTGCGAACATCTCACTACTAACAGCCGACATTTACTCAATTCTGTGGAACGTCACAATATTCAGTATATATCCATCAGCTTACTTTCTCTTTGCGTACATAATAATTGTGTGCGGTATTTTGTTGTACAATCTCCCCGATGTTGCTAAGTCGTCATGGATGTCCAACTGGAACTTTCTCTCAGGCTGCCGTGGAGGGAATCCAAAAGAAGAAGATGCTCGTGGTGTGTTGAACAAACCGGAAAGAACGGAAATGGCAAGTGATCCACATAACTCAAAGATCGAAACGCCAAGATAGTCAATTTTTCTCCATTAATACAACTTTCTGAATTGGGGCTGCGGCGCTACGTTGCCTGCATGCGATACTAATAAACTGCTCATGATGCCGTTTATGCTATCTCCCAACTCCTTAATTTTTTATATCGTTGGCATAAACGCGGCGCTCGTTCACAGCGTTATTGACAATAGAAGAGGTTTCTTTCCGCTGAGTTCTCCGTGTTCAGCTCAACAGGTGTATGAGGCATGAGATCACTTGGTAATGCACTGTTTGTGGTTATGGGATCCACCGGCTCGGGCAAGTCTAGCTTGGCAGTTGATTTGGCCGTGAGACTGAAGTGTGATTTCAATTTTGAGGCTGTCGGAATAATCAATTGTGATGCTCAGCAATTCTATGAGGATCTTCCCGTTGCCACCAATAAAGTTACTTCGTCTGAAATGAAGGGGATTCCTCATTTTTTCATTGGGTTTCTCGATCGAGACGACCGTACTGTGCGGCCCCCTGAAGAACCGTATTGCGGAGCTGACGTTCATGTCGATCATCCAGATATCAAAGATGATGCTGAGGAGTTTAATGTGGATCAGTATTCAAAGAGGGTTTGCTCATTCATTGGTGGATACTTCAATACAAACAGAAATTCATGTCTTCTCCTTTGCGGGGGTACGTGCTACTATCTCCAGTCTGTGATCTTCTCCAATATGCTGACGCCATTATCTGAGGAGATGCATGACGAACGTTCTCCCATAGAGGATGTGCCAGATGAAGAGTTGTGGGAAAGGATTAATGAAGTTGATCCTGTCATTGCTGATCGTTACCATCCGAATGACACCAGAAGACTGCGAAGATTACTTCAGATTCACCATATAGCGGGAGAGAAGCCTTCTGATGTGTACCGGATGAAACCTCCCAGCCTGCGGTATGCCGCTGCAAGCTGTTTTTTCATATGGTGCTATATCGAGCCGTCACATTTGGGGACATGTTTAGACCAGCGTGTTGATGCTATGGTGGATAATGGTCTGGTGACGGAGGTCGAAGATTTTTGGAGTGAATGCGAGCAAAACTCACATCACTCAATATCTGATGCAATTGGCTACAAGGAATTCCACGAGTACTTGATGGATAGTGGTGGCCCTCATAGGGACGCGTCTTTAAGAACCGCCGTTGCGAAAGTTAAGTCAAATACCCGTCGATACGCGAGACAACAAGTCCGGTGGATTCGCAATCGTTTTGTACGTCAATTTGCAAGTATCGCGGATTTTCCTCCAGAGCATTTTGTGCAGATTTCACCGTCGCCCACAACTGGCCTCTATGACGGCGCTGCGGTTCTGGGCTATTGTTTGGCAGGCCAAGGACCTCCAGAATATTCATCTCATCCCCTGAAGGCCAGTGGCGATGATGTGAAGGCTGTTCATCAAGAGTTCTGTGAAGTTTGCAATACGAGGATTTGCGGGAGAGATCAATTCGAACTTCATCTAAAATCCAAGCGGCATCGTGGTTCACTACGGAGGAAGGAGCTCGAGCGTCGACAACTTCTGGATTTTGGGAGGGTCCTTCCACCTTTAAAGAGAGTGAAGCGCGACTAATCAATTTGTACTCGCTGTTAACTGAAAATAGTTGATGGTTTTTGCGCTCGTGGCCATCTCATCGTCGCATTCTTTTTCTGTTCTCTCCCTCTTTTGCTGCTCCATCTCTTTCAGGTAGTTTTGCTTTGACGATGACCCAGCTCTTTTTAGCTCTGGCTTTCTTGGCAACAGGGGCAGTAGCAACTGCCGCCGTTGGATCTGCGAGGAATCTCCATAGAGTGACCAGTTGTAAAAAGGCAGAAATGAGTTACATTGGCACTGAAGATGCGTTGCTGTTCCCAATCAGTGGCTCAGTTATTCTGTTTTCACTGTACGTTTTGTTAAGGTTCATTCCCATGGATTTCTTCAACATTCTGCTATCGTTCTATCTGTGTGCAGTTGGGGCTTTGTCACTTGTACCATTGTTAACACCGATTGGAAGAACATCGACAGGCTGCTGGATACTAGGTGGGGCCATAGCCATATGTTCCTTCTATTACCAGTTTTGGATAGCAAATAATATTCTCGCTTTTGCTTTGGCGGTAAGTTCATTGGAATCAATTCATGTGTCGAGATTCCTTAACTCTGCTGTTCTTCTTGTCGGGTTGTTTGCATATGATGTCTTTTGGGTCTATGGGACTGACGTCATGCTGACGGTGGCAACCAAGGTAGATGGCCCCATAAAATTTCTGTTTCCTCAAAGCTTGTTTGGAAATCACGAAAAGAAGAGTCTGCTGGGACTGGGGGATATTGTTATCCCTGGCTTTTTTATTGCGCAAACGCTTGTGTATTCGCGACTCTACGTGAAACGAGGTAACTTTTACTACTACGTTTCTCTCGGTGCTTATTTCCTGAGTCTTGTGAACACAATGATTGTTATGGTGGTATTTGAGCATGGTCAGCCAGCTCTCCTTTTTATTGTACCGTGGCTACTTCTGTCTTTCTTTATTGCCAATGCTGTTAAGGGAGACCTATGGAAAGCCATTCAGTTTGATTCTGACTGTCTTCTTGAGACGAACGAAGTGACAGCGAGTGCTGAAAAAAAGAGTCAGTAGCTTGGCGAACTTACCACAATTCTTTGAATGCCTTACTCCACTCTTAGGCAACGATTCCCCATGCTGGGCATGCTGGTGTTTTGATTCCTCTGATAATCTCTCTCCGTTTCTCTGTGCTTGCCACACTATAAGTATCTGTTCAGTTGAGGCTTATCTGCTGGGATTAAACACTCTCAGCAGCAAATATCTCAGTTTCTGTGTAGTGCGGTATAAGCTCTCGAATAGAATGCTTCGTAGTACCTTAATCCGCCGTTGCAATGTTGCACTGAAGACTCAGAGCAAAACGTCTACTGCTTCACACCAAGCAGCAGTGAAGCATCAATCTGGAAATTTGCTCAACACAGTATGGGAAGGACTACGTCATGTTTATCACGGGTTTCGCTTGTTTTTCATCAACACTCGGCTGGCTTGGCGGTATTCCCGCCAGCTTAAGAAAGGAGTTGCATTGACGCGACGAGAGCGGCTTCTTCTGGAAAGCTCAACGAAAGATTTGCTACGGCTTGTCCCTTTTAGCTTTTTTATCATTGTTCCGTTCGCTGAGTTGCTTCTCCCTGTGGCTCTGAAAATGTTTCCTGGCCTCATCCCATCAACTTTCGAGTCAGAGTCTCAGGGTCGAAACAGGGCATTTTCTGATGCGATGAAAACGCTACGGGCAAGAGAGCGAGTCATGGAATTTATTTCAGCAACAGCACTGACAACTTTCGATAAAGAACAACAAGAGGTTATCAGGCGGAATGCAATGGGTGACTCAATTACACCAAAGGATATTCGTCTGGTTGCACCATATTTCCACCCCGACGGACCGTTTAGCGTGTACAAAATTCCGAACAGTATTGTTCTAGCACTGGGAAGGATTGTTGGTGTGAACAAGTGGTATTACTCATTTTTACCCAAACAGGTGGTCTCATCCATCATGAGACGGCAGATCCTTCGTCAGTATCACTCTGTGCGTGAAGATGACCGCTTCATTCGTGTTGAGGGCACTGAGAACCTGACTCATGATGAACTCATTAAGGCGAACCAGATGCGTGGCATGCGGTGGACAGAGAGCAGCGAGACACTGCGGGTTCAGGTGGAATGGTGGAGCTCACTGGCCCGAGATCCTCAAGTTCCTTACAATACACTGTTCTGGATCAAGCCTACCCGCTATAGTCTGCGAAAAACGATGAATAATATCCCAGTTGAACAGCGTCGTCAGCTCCTAGGTATCCAGAACCTCTCTGAGAGTGTGCGATCCAGCTTAGAGGCGTTGTGTGATACGGTAGACACAGTGTCAAAAATCGAAGATGAGCCAAAGACAGTGGACAAACTGCTGAGGAAGATTGAGGACATTACGGATTCAGCCAAGAGAAGCGACAACGATATTGCTATTCAGGGAATTCAAGTTTCTCTTGGCGCATTTTTGACTGAGGAAAATGTCAAGAAAATGTTCGAAAAGATTCAGAAGACAAAGTTGGCAGAAGAGCCAATTGTGGTATCTGATGTTATTGAGTGTATTGGACAGGAGACCCACAACTCTAGTCACGTCGTCTCGACGCTCTTCGATGCGTTTGACTACGGCGCGGGATCGAAAGTGATAAGCGAAAAGGCAGTGTTGGCAATTGGCGCGCGCTGCCGTGAGGCAGTCAAAGACCCTGCAACGCAAACAGCTTCTTCAAGTGAGCCGAAAGAGTCTCCGCGTGTGGACAAGGAGCAAAAACACGAAGATACGAAACACGAACACGGAGAGAAGCCTCCGAGCACACTGCAGTGACAGGGGATAGCATGAGGTGCCTTATGCTGCCGACACTTGTTGCAGCGTGTCATGCGGTACCCAAGTTGGTCGCAAATAGGAGCATCCTTTCCTCTGCATCTTCCGTAACCAACACTTCGTATCCGCAGTGCTTTCATGTTTTGGTATAGTGATTGATGGGAGGGAGCGATGGGAACTCCTTGGGCTCGTTCACAAGCCCTGACGGAGGCGTACGATATACACACAACTGATTGATCAATTTCCCAACCGACATCGGGAGGTATACGAGCTTGTTGCATCGGATGCTGTTACTTCTTCTTCCCCTAAAGTGGACGAAGGATAGTGCTTCGGGCGCTGCATTCGGGTTCCACAGGACGGTCACTAACCTAGAAGATTCAGTTAATGAAAGGGCTAAGACTGTTCCCATTGCTTCCATTGCTCTGATACCACTCACTTTCAACGCCATGCTATCTATGGCGAGCGGAAAAAGTCTGCCCAAATCTCGTTGTGCGGGTGAAACATGCTCAGCCTAACTTACTTGCTTTTACTCATTGTCTTTCAAGATTTGTGAACAGTGGTAGAATAGTGGGCCAATCCATGGAGCCGTGCCATTCATCTCGACGACCTATCTGATTCAGAACACGATGAACAGAGCGACGATATTATTTCCTATGTTGTTTAATAGCATCAACACTCTTTTCGCGAGAGGTTATGGCATCTATTTTTTTTTTCCTGATAGTCCACTTCATTGGTGTGTATAGGGCACGCCCATGTTAGGCGCGTACACAGTGCCTGGAGTTTCCTCTACAATGCCATTTTCTTGCATCACAGTCCTGTGCAACTACAAAATACTTGCTACATCATTGCACCCATGATTGATCTGTACATACCGTGGTGTGTGTGGTCGGCAGCACGGTTCGCGCGCGTGTATATTCTTGGATCCAGTATAACGTTCTCTGCATTAAGTGTTTGGTATTGAGCATTGACGTACGGTAGACAATAGATGCTGAGTAGGGTTTCTTTGATATCACGCGACGCGGTACCTCGCAGTCTTCCTCTGCCATTCGGATGCTAAGTTCCGGCCCATGTGGAATTGTTCTGAATTGTTGTGCTTTGGTGACTCCTGCGTAAATTTTGAGGTGTAGCACAGGTGCTTCGTGTGTCGTGTCTTCACACGTTCACGCTGCGCATTTTTGATTGTAACTGGGGTGCTAGAAAAGAGACAAGGGATTCACCGCTCTGTGAGCGTTGCGATGCGATGCGGCAACCAACCTACTCGGTCACTAGCCGACGTTAGTGAACCTCCGAAGAAACTTTATCAACCAGAGTTTTTTAAAAAGACCCGTCATGACTTTGAAACTATCTCAGACGGATGCGAGTTGAAACATGAGACCCCTTTAAATGACGCAGAGATCACAACTACCGTTTTCTGGGGATCGGATATGCTTCACCGCGAGGGATTCCATGGTGAGGTTCCCGTAGACTTCCAAGGAGCATCGCTGCGAGCAGAATTTGTTGATGCTGCGTCAGTGGCACAGGATCAGTATTGTTTCAACTCTTACCATAACTCTCGACAATGCAAGGGAAGTGAGGGCCACGCTGCACTCGCATTATACAACAGTATTCCATTATCCGCGCCCGCAGACACAGGCGCACGTATGCAGCCATTCCCAGCCGTGAGACGCCGTGCCCATGACGTTAGTCTTAGCTTTGAGAGACGGAAGCTGTACCAACAGCTCTGTGAGCTCTATTTTCTGCTCCACAAAACATTTTCTTCCTGAAACACAGTGTCTTTGCTATCTTAACCTGCTGAACTTAATCCCCCGCCTCTGACCACGTGTGCCTTTTCTGTGGCTGTTCAACACTCTGAAATGATTGAACAGCATCTTCTTTTCTCTCCACTCTTGTCACCACGTACAGTGCTTTGCTTCCGCTAAACTCTATTTTTTCTAACCTCTTTTCGAACGCAGGGTTTCTCGCAAGTTTGATAACTGCAATCAAGACATGGAAACGTTTCATCTGGACCACCTCAGCGAGGATGCAGCAAGTCATAGGTTCAAGTTGGGCGGCCCCAGCAACCTTCGGCATCTACGAAGTCCCACACTCTGTGCGGGAGATGCGAGACAGAAGATGGAAGAAATTCGCCACTACGTTCACAGTACCATTGAACTTTACGAGAAAGTGTTCGACTGTCTTGCTTCTGAAGAAGCCTTCTCGGTTCAGCCAATTCACAAGCTTAGACATCCAATGATTTTTTACTACGGGCATACTGCATCTTTTTACATCAACAAGCTTTGTGTTGCTGGACTCACAACAAGAATCAATCCTCAGTTTGAGGAAATGTTTGCTGTTGGAGTTGATGAGATGAGCTGGGATGACCTCAATGAGGCGCACTATGCTTGGCCAACCGCCACCGAAGTCTGCCAGTACCGCCGACTGGTGCGCGATCGCCTTGATGAACTGATGACAAGTGGGAAGTATCCCTTGAATCTTCCATTAACTTTTGATAACAGTACAAAGAATGATGCCAACTCCTTCTGGTGGGTCATTTTGATGGGTGCAGAACATGAACGCATTCACGTTGAAACAGCTTCTGTTCACGTTCGTGAGCTTCCGCTTCAGTTTGTTCGAGGCTCGATGTCCAAATTTTGGAAACGGTGCGAAAAAGCTGGCCGTGCCCCAGCTAATGAGCTGATTGCCATCCCTGGAGGAATTGTAAAAGTGGGTCGCTCACGAAATTCAGAGCTCTATGGATGGGATTGCGACTATTCTGACGGAATGCAGAGTGCAGACGTTCTTCCATTCAAGGCTAGTAAATACTTAGTGTCCAACACCGAGTTCCTTGATTTTGTAAAAGGTGGGGGGTACGAAACACAACGTTTCTGGGACGAAGAGGGCTGGAATTGGGTTTCATGGAAGCAAGCGAAGCATCCTTGGTTTTGGATTCCTGATGACTCGAGGCCAAATGGGTTTGCTCTCCGTCTGCAGACGGAGTTGATTGACTTGCCATGCGATTGGCCTTGTGAACTGAATCACTTGGAGGCACATGCCTTCTGCTCGTACAAGAGTGAGACACTCGGAACGACTATCCGAATGCCTACCGAGGAAGAGTGGCTGCTACTGTTCGACCGATTCATTGGCCATGACCAGCCTCAATGGGGACTAAGTGCGCCAGGAAATTTGAATCTGGAACTGTACGCCAGCAGCTGCCCCGTGAACGAAAATCGCCACGGAGAGTTGTATGACGTAGTTGGAAATGTATGGCAGCATTGTGAAACTTCTGTTTACCCATATCAAGGATTCCGCCTTCATCCGTTCTACGATGACTTTTCGCTACCAACATTTGATGGCCGCCATAAGTGCATGAAAGGTGGGGCGTGGATTAGCACCGGAAACGAGGCAACAAGAGATGCCCGTTTTGCATTCCGTCGCCATTTTTTCCAGTTCATTGGCTTACGGTACGTTGAAGGTAGTGCGTCAGCAGCAGTGGATCACGTGACGGCTGGTGGCTTTGATCCGGCAGTGGATATGATCACTGACACGTGCTTCCGCCCCACATACCGTGATTTGTCGAATGGATGCTTGAAGATTGCTGAGTTCGCTAAGCGGTCCTTCTCTCAGTACGCCCACATTCCAGCCAGCCGCGCTATGGATATCGCATGCGGAGCGGGCCGCGTTTCCTACGAATTAACTTCTTCATTCGATGAGGTAATCGGTGTCGATTACTCAGCACGACTCCTCATACCCGCTTTCGCACTTCGTGAGAAGGGATCATGTCAGTACCGATGTGTAGATACCTCCGCCACAAAAACGGTTCAGAGTCGGGACTACGCGTGGGGTGCCACCAGGGAAAAGGCAACTTTTTTCCAGGCTGACCCCACGAACTTGCACGCTCATTTGGACAGCTTCGCCCTCATTGTATGCTGGAATTGCTTGGAGCGCAGCTATCGCCCATCATTCATCCCACCGCATCTCCTCGCTCGCCTGCGACCAGGTGGCTTGCTGATCATCGGAGGCGATTTCTGCTGGGATAACATCAAGAGCGATTCATCCGATACAGATACAGCCAATAATACATATACTGCTGATCCTCTTGTCCAATCACAAGATCCGCATAATGCTGTATACGAACTTCTTGGAGGCTCGGCAAAGGTGGATCGTGTTGGCGAAGCAGTTACCATCCCAGTGGCTTTCCATGCAGAGAATATGAAAACGACAATTCGATCAATCGAACTCCGCGTTTACGTAAAGAAGTAGCCACTGAAACCTTTTTCGGTGGCGGGGGAATTTTCTGATGTGGGCTGTTGGATGCTTCTCTGCTATGAGGTACATCTGTGTAACAAGCCTTGTTTTGCGTACGCAATCTATTTCTCTGTTTTTTCATATCAGTGATGCGACGGCACGGAGTTGCCGAAGAGGTTTTGCTCACATCAAGTACGGATAACCCCTTGGCTAGCTTCACCTCAAAGTTACACCAGAAGTGGGCGAACTCTCATCATTTTATGGGTTAGTTGCGTGACATAAAAATGCATCTCTGCTGTATGTAGGAAAAATCAACGCCACCCTTTGCGTTACCATCAAAAGTGGATGTCTCACGGCAAATATATTCATTGGTGAAGTTCTGGGATATCAAGCAAAAATAGCTACTGACAGTGTGTATCAGGAATGTGATTCTCCTGCCAAGAGGTTAGTCAGGCTGACTGGTTAATGTTTTTCTCCCTCTGTTCTTTATGTTTTCTCATTTCTTGCGATATCAAAGATCTGAGGTGCAGATTGTGGACATCTGAACCCACAGGACGTGGTGAGCTTCAAATTCTCTTGCAGGAGAATGGTTCTGTCATCTAATTTGCCGCACGTTCGGTGCTTGCGCGGGCTGGTAAAGACGGTTCCAATCTCCGCATGTTGCTCTTTGACTTGCGCCATGCCGAAGCGTGGTCATGCTTCGCAAGGATTTGGTGACCGAATTGGAGGACTCCCTCATATTCGCGACTCCCCGCTGCCTCCACGACCGGCAAACTACGTTCCCCCGAGCGAGCGAAACCCAGAAGATGAATCGTTAGCTTTTTTGCCGGGAGCAAAGCCGTCATCTCAGAAGCCTCACAAAACTGTCTTGGGAGAAGGGCAGTGCTACGCACCTGAGCTCTCAGAAACGCCGTTGAAGCCAGTGCAATACATGGATGAAGATGCTGCACGCGTGAAGAGTACGAGTCCATACTCTGGGAGGTCACTGGTGGGAGGAAGCGTTAGTGACGGTGGAGACTACTATCATTCAGTAGCCACAGAGTCTGAGAATCTCCACATTGTGTCAAATGGCACGAATGAACCACGAAGTGAGCGACTTGGCACATTTCATGATCACCGTTTGGATCCACATCTTCTGCGCAGCGACACATTGTTTTCTTCAAAGCATGAGTTCACTCGCTTGGAGGAGGTTAGCGAGGAGAGAATGCACGTAGGTGGTGCAAAAGGACCCATTCCGCGAGTTCGTCAAATGGAGATCGATGCCCAGGCTCTCGAGAAATCGTACGGGTCACCTGAGTACCCAGAGCTTCTTCGGACATTTAGGAAAAACTATGGAGCAAAGGCCGCGGTAAGTGGTGACGAACCGTCAGGAAAAGTAAAGTACAGTTCCGAGGACGAGGCACGAGGGCTCACCGGCGAACCACTTGACTATCTCCGGGGAAGCAGTCGCCTCCAATCGCAACTCACCACTGGACCTCATGCGTATAATCCTTTGACAGTTCTGCAGCGTAGTGGTGCAGTGCGCTACGAAGGATATGCTTTTCCGCCCACAGTGGAGCTGGGAAAGCTAAAGTCGATGGAAGATGTTGGAAAACTCCGCGAAGCTCACCGAGGTGGTGTCATTGGAGAAGTTCGACGATCTTTTAACGCCCTGGTCGGGCGGCCTGATCCAGACAACTACGTCGCCACGGCTGACAAGCCAATGGAGGACACCCATTTGGTATATCGAACACTTGGACTTGACGCGGTACAGCGGAGGCAAATGCGGTTCATGTTGACCGACTTTGACTACGCAGACAGAAATACTGCGTTCCACGTGATGATGTCATATCCCTACACAGATTGGATTCATGCCTTTTATATGGTTCTGGTAGGTTGGTGTCTGTACCAACTTCAGGTGAGATACGAAGCCTTCTCGTTCTACGATGAGTATCTTGGTTTGGATCTGCGCCAGGCTCCCAGTGTTAAGAAGCCGTTTCTCGTGGGTGTTACTGTTGTCGTGATGCTCTTCGTGCTGTTCCAGCCGCTTCTCGTGGCAAGTATTGCCACAAACCGAGCCTACAGAATCGCAATGCGCCGACCCATAGGGCCTCCATAGGGATTTCTGGGTTGGGATTACGAATGGAACTTCTTTCCAGTACACCATTATGTTATGAACGTTTCTGCAACGCTTGTGTACATTAGGGTTGATCTTTTCATTATGCCAACATCTGTGACTTTGCGTGTTTTCCTTGGTCTCCTTCGTTAGCCTGTCAGCAGCATCGCGCATCGCGGACGCAACAGTATTGTTTTAGATACGGGGCGTTGCTGCCCCCCTTTTTCTTTTTAGGTAATCGGTGTTGTCACTTGGAGTGAGTGTGGACTGACTCTATGTCTTCTCCTTCTTCATCTGGGAGTGTCTGCTTAGAGGTGGCAGATCTCACAGAACTTCATAGTGGGCCGAGCCCTCTCAACGCATGCTCTTCTCCCCTTCTGCCACAGGAAGGCCATTTGTTACCGCCGCCATCACCAGTTACTTCATTGACGTCTTCACTGGTGGCACCATTTGGTCGAAAAGTGAGGCGACGTGTTGCCTTTTTGATTGAAGGCAGTGATGGCGTAACCATTCAGCGGTACCAGGAGGACTCTACGCCGACAATTCAAGAGTCTGAGAAGAGTTCCAAAGGAGATGAGCAACCATCCAGTTCGTGGAGTAGGGGCGAGGAGCTGGAATCACTGCGTGAGTTAGCTCAAATTCGTGGACCCGACGTTGCACGAGTGGCGAGCGACCTAGGACGGGAGGTTACACATGTCGACAGTGGTGTAGTTAGACACAATGGCCATCTGCGTGACCAACACAAGAATCTTCCGACGGAACCACCAGCACCCCCCAAGTGCGGGAGTCTTCCCTCCCAAATCTCCCCGCCGCAGCACGCTGTACCACCCACTGCGCGTGGCTCGCCACAACGACCAGTAGGTATTGCTGCGCAGCGGGGAAATGTGGTGGCCGTGCCCCCCATCTCGAGCCCCCGCACTGTCTCCAGCCCGAGGTGTGGCGTCCCTAGCACAAGTGGAGCGTGGGGAACGTTCAATAGTCGCCGTAGCTCCTTGTCGACTGGATTATCGATGACCACTGCAGGTTCACCAATGTTTCTTGAAGTCATTGAGGCAGGCAATCACTCCACTGCACATCCTGCATCCAGCACGGGAGCTCTTGATGCTGCTGTGCGCAGTTTTGATTCTACCGGCGCTCCACTCACTCCACTGAATTTTCTGTCGGGAAGCAATAATAGCTCTCCTGCCAACGCGCGATTTGCGCGACCAAGACATCTTCCGCCCATTTCTGAAGGATTGTGGCAAATTCCTGCTCCAGAGGAGTACAGTGATTCTGCATCCTTCACTGAGAGTTCCATTGCACCAATGCTCCTCCCTACACAGGAGGGCCTCGCTCCCATTTCTCAGATGGCTTCTGAAGAGCCGGGGATTTTCTCCCAGCCCCCGTCTGATCATCATTTGCTGTCCCCTGAGGAGGTCCCACGATTTCTTTCCCACCCCTCTCGTCTGGAATCTCCTCCAGAGGAAGCGGTGGGCTTCTCAGCACCTTCTCCACGCACTAGTTTTTCTGTCCGGGCGGAGCAGTCCACAAGCTCCAACCTGCTCATTCACCCCCTTGTTAGCAGCTTTACCGGATTTCAGAACGCATCATCAAGCTTCTCTGCTTTTGCTGGGGGTCCAGCCTTGGCCATAACACCACAACCTCCAAGTGCCTCGCCGAATGTGATGTCTTCTAGCAACACGAGCTATCCTGGTGTCCCACCATTCCCCCGTAATTTCGGGGATAGCACAAATGAGTGGTGGAGAGATGTCAGTAGCAGCAATAGCAGTGTAGTTGGACCGCATCGAGGATCTTTGAGCACAAATCTCTTCGCATCACGACCTAACCCACTCCAGGTTAATGTTCCTGAGCCTCCTGAGAATAGCTCGATTCGATCTTCGACGACGATTCGATAATGAGAGCGAATAAATAGATGCCGGATGTATTTCTATTTTTCTTGTAGAACGTTGCCACTACTCACAAGTTGCCGCTGATTTCAATTCATGGCGGCGAAAGTAAGTTTTGCCGTGGAGTTGCAGTTGGCAGGTGTATATTGTCCAGCTACGACACTTTGTGCTTCTCTGGGTAATCACCAACGATGCCAAGTTTCTCCTTCGGTCGGAATGTCCTTGACAACTCTGGGAGTTTGAGGCAACAGCTTACGCTGAAGCTCCTGCCAATGTCCAGCCTTACTTTCCATTTTGTGTTCCGGCGTTCCTTGTGTCACGAATCACGTGAGTGCACGGCGAAGCTAACTACTTTCCCCCTTGTAGATAGTTCTGAGTGTATGAACGGTGAGGGGTGTGACCAAGTCATATTCTATACCTGCGCCGATTCGCCCGCATCCTTGGGTGGTTGCACCGGTCTCTTCCCTCTTCCTTCTCAAAACTGGAAGTGGACTCCGCTCACTTGTTTGCTTTATGCCCATTTCCGCCGTATTCTACTTTGATGGTTTCCTATCATTGTTGTCGAACATGATTTTTGGCGTCGTGAGCTCATCACTTTGTTCATTGTTGCCCTAAGCGTGGCGGGCGGATGGATCTTGATTGGACTCAGCACTGTCACATCAAGATTCCACCGAACTTCTGTTGTTGCTGCCGCTTGCAGTGGGTGATACATTTCCTGAGATTCCTCCCTCACTTTTTTAAATTTGTTTGTGATGCAGCTCCATGTTGCTTTGTGTTTCCTCTGAGTTGGAAATGCACTTCTTGCGCTCAGTTGATTTCTTGCTACCAGCGCCGTACTCACCGAGAGGCTAGATGAGCCAAAGATATCAATTCTCAGCTGCACCACCACCCATTCCCATGCCATTCTTCGTGAGCACTGTGAACTGTTGCTGCTCACACACTTGCTGTCGTTGGGTCCTGAGCAGAGGCATTCATACAACAATACCTCGGCTGATCCACGTTAACCCCTGTGGATACTGTGCGATTTTTCGTTGATGTTGTCACTGCGCCACACAGATGCCGTCGTGCAAACCGTTCACCTTGCGCCATGAATCTCTCATCTGACATCGAGTGCGTTGCTGCCAACAGGGCTAACCTTTGGTTTCGTGGTGGGGGTACCTTCGATCTCTTTCTTTTGTTGTGTTTTGCAATCCCACCTTTGCATCTCGCTATGCTTCCCAGTCTTATGTCAACATGATGCCACGGATATATAGAAGATGTGCGAGAGGAAGCAAGAGGAGATGTTGAACAACATTTTGGGATCAAAAGATACATGTCACTTCCTTTGAAGTTTTTTTTGCTCTATTTTTGCTTCTGGTGACCTCTGTAACTGTATTGTTTGGTAAATTTGCCGTTGCGGGGTTAATTCTTATCCACCTTTGTCAGCCATTGTGACTCAGGCTATCGGAATACATGCTCAGAGTTTCTGCACAGGTGACGGCTGGCGGGGGTACACAGCTCCTTGCTGCGCTTCAGTTCTCACCTATGGAAGGCAATCCACGCGGATTCATTCATTCTCAACTGATGGCTCAATGAAGGAGATCGCCCGCATTCTCACCGGCATTAGCAGACATCGTGCTACTTTGCGTTAGGAGAGGGCGACACTTCCCCCATCTGGCGTGCAGGGCTCTCTCATGCTTCAACTACCTCCTACGCACGTATCGCATCCCTCAGGCTACAGTAATGCCACCGTACCTCGTGCGTCCCCCGCATCTCCGCGGCCACCACTAACGAAGGTGCAATTGCTCATTCCCCCTTTTTTATCTTGTTTTGTGTTCCGTTCTATCTAATGGTGGCCACCAAGCTGAACAGTCGTGATTTGACATTTTATTGTCGATACGGCGCAGTGATGCATGGTGATTCCATTCGACGGCGGTTGTGGATTTATCCGTGCAGCAAGTTTGACGGCCTCTGCAGGGCCGTTGACATGTATGCCTATTTTGCCCCAAGCTCTGAGTTTCCCTTTGGATAACGTGTCTTTCTCATTTTCTTTCGCGTTGTTGTGCCTTTTTCAGTTTTTTCCTGTCAGTCCTTGCCGCTAGTGCTGCTAACAACATGTGGGTCTTCACTGGCGCATTTCCGTCTCCTGTTGCGCCACAGTTGCTGGCCTATCCGTCTTTCCCGTTTCCTCGCTCAACACAGTCGACATTGATGGTGATGATTATCTCGCCGGTCTCCCACTAATGTTCGAATGCGATGCCAAAACAATGATGAATACTCTTTGACTTGATGATTGGTGTGTCTCTAACCGTAAATATGAGCTGCGCTTATGAACGATGCTTCCTCTTTGTTTGCGCGTGTTTTCTTTGAAGGCCTGCTTTGTGCGCCATCACTTCACACCGCACATAGATTGGGTTTCGATCCATCCATAGAGCACAGTCAAGTTAATCAGGCACAAGTTTCTCCATCAGCGATTAGAGAAAATGCTGCATCGTGACTTCTTGCGAGCGCGCCGTGGGTCCACTTCTGAATCCCACCCCACCCCACCCACCCACGGCCGCAAAGCGCGTCCAAACACCGCGCGACATTCATCGACCATAGCATGCTCAACCCCCCTATCATCTGTTGCGGGTTCTTCTCTTGCCTCGATCACCGCGCTTACAGGGTCTGCAAACACCAGTAGCATGAGCGCAACCCCTCATACAGCCCGCTGTCGTGGAGAGGGAGGGGCCTTCCAAGATGAGCTGTCCATAGCACCTCGGCCACCTGTAAATCAACCCTCGGAGGCATTCGCACGACATATGAGCTCATCATCACTGGCATCTGGAACTCACCCTCCAGTATCTTCTCCGGCGGAGAAGGTGAGTGTTGCAGTTCGATGCCGACCGCCAAATCCGGAACAGGGAGAGCGCCAGGAAGATGTTATCGTCTCCATGGATCCAAGAAGTCGAGAGGTGTACCTCCTGGACGAAGGGTCGCACAAGTGGCGGGTGGATACACCTATATGGTCGTGTAGAGGACCAGCGCGAGATGGCAGTGCAACATCTACACAGGCTCAAATCTACGAACAGGTTGGCCGCCCTTTGCTCCTGCATGCCTTGGATGGCTACAACAGCACCTTAATGGCTTACGGGCAAACCGGTAGCGGGAAAACCTACACCATGATGGGAGGGCTGAAGCTATCTGGGGAGTTTCGCGAAGAGTCGGCAGAGTATGGTCTCGTTCCTCGCATTTGCTACGACCTGTTTGAGGAAATCGATCGCCGCTCTTTCACAGCGCCTTCAGGCGAGACCCTCAGTTGGGAGGTCCACGTGCGATTCGTAGAAATCTACTGTGAGCGCATCAGTGATCTGCTCAACGGTGGAGCGTCAATCAGCATCCGTGAAGAGATCACGTCGGATGCCGCTTCCTTTGTGCTGCTTGGTGCCACACGGATTCGTGCCCACAATACCGTAGATCTCCTCCGAGCATTGAATACTGGCAACAAATGCAGGAAAACTGCCAGCACGAAATCCAACGAACGTAGCAGCCGCAGCCATGCCATCTTTATTATGGAGCTCACCGAGATACTCTCTTTCGTGGAGCCCGATGGCAGTGTGGTGAGCGCACCTAGCAAAAGCCTCGCCTTCCGCTTAGTCGACCTTGCCGGCAGTGAGCGGGTCAGCGAGACCGGCGTGATGGGGCAGCAACTGAAAGAGGCTCGCGACATCAACCTTTCTCTCTTTACACTAGGTATGGTGATTGAGAGTCTCACAGACAAGCGTCGATGCATCAAGCCTCCTTACAGAGATAGTGCACTGACGAAGCTTCTACGGGATGCATTTGGTGGCAACAGCAAGACGACGATGATATGCACCATTGGACCGTGTGAGGCACATCGACAACAAACTATTCAGACACTAAACTACGCAGCAAAGGCACGACGCGTCCTCAACAAGCCTCATGTGGATGAGGATCCTTCAGCGGCAGAGCTTCGGCGGGCGAATGCGGAGTTGCTCAACCTTCGCCGGGAGCTGGTGGATGCTCAGAAGTCGGGCACTCACCACGCCCAGATTGAGGCACAGCTTAAGGAGGCCCATGATCGACTTCGTCGCGATCAGGCAGAGGCGCGAGAGCGGAAGCTCGCGTTGGAAAAGCGGGAGTCAGCGCTTGCAGCCCGTCTGCGAGAGGTTGAGGCTCAGCGACAGTTGTATGAATCTCAAATGTCGGCTCTTGAGCAGGAAGCTGAACGTGCTAAGGCTGAGCAGACGAAGCGGGAGCAAGATCTTAATCGAGCCTATCGACAGGCCGAAAAGAGTAATCAGCTTCGCCTAGTTGAACTTCAGCGACAGCAGGATGCCTCTGAGCATGCTCTGAAGGCGAAGGAGGAGGAACTTATCCAGCATCAGCGTGAGGTCGAAGGAAAGTTGCAGAAGATGGAGCTTCAGTCCAGACATCGCGTTGACGAGCTCCTTCGCCAGCAAAGAGAAGTGGAGGCAGAGTTCAGGCGCAGGGAGGAGGAAGCCAAGCAAAAGGAGCGTGAAATTGCTTCGCGACAGCGCAAAGCCGAGGAGGACGCCCGCCAACGCGAGGAACACATTCGAGGGATGGAGGAGGAATGGACGAAGCACGTTCAATGCATTGAAGAGGAGTTTCGGTCGAGAGAGGATTCTATTGCGAAGCGTATGAAGGAGGCACAGGAGCGACTCAAACTTGCCGAAGATGAAGCGCGCGTGCGGGAAGGAGAGATGAAGGAAAGGTGGAGCGAGGCCGAGCAGCAGGCACGGCGCCTGCAAACGGAAATGGAAAGGAAGCAGGCAGAGCTCGATCGCCGAGTACTGGAACTGAATCGCCAAGCACAGCAACGAGAGCTGGAGCTCAATCACAAGCTTCATGATGCCGAATACCAGCTTCACCGGCGCGAGAAGGAGTCCCAGCACCACCAAGAGGAGGTGGAACTGCTAAAGGAAGAGGCTGCGCGCCAGTCGGCATCTGTTCTTTTCAAGGAAAAATCGTGGCAGGAGCAGCAATCTATTCTGACTGACAGCCTACGACTCCGTGAGGAGCAAATACGCCGACGTGAAGCCGAGCTCAGCGCCCAATTTGACGAATTGATGAATACGCGCGGCAACTGGGAGCGGGACTACGCAGCGAAAGTAGCAGTGCTGCAGGTATCACACGACGAAACGGCAGTCGCCCTCAAACAGAAGGAGTCGGTCCTGCAGCAGCGTGATCAAGAGCTACATCAACTGCGCGCCGACTTCGAGTCGCAGTCTGCTGCGAAGGAGATGGATTTCAAGCGCAAAGAGCTCGCGCTCTTGGCACAGATGAATGAGGGCGAAGCCAGAGCGCAGCGAGAGCGTCATATCAACCTGAGGTCGAAGGAAGATGTGCAGCGGGCAATGGATAAAGTTGTTTCTGAAAACCATCAGCGTGAGGAAAAGCTGCGCCGCTGGGAAGAGGAGCTCACTGAGCGGCGAACAAAGCTCGAACAACAGCTATTGGATCGTGAGGCTCATGTACTACGGCGTGAGCAGGCTCTGTCAGGAACTCGGGAGGGACTTAGCGAGAAGCTGGCGGAGGTTGACCTCCTTATTCAGCAGCACACGGCTGAGCAGGCGGTTCTGCGAGAAAAAATGGCGGAGGAGGAGTCAGAGCGAAAGCGGCAACACACGGAACAGATGGAAGCGCTTCAACGGAGAATTGCCGACGTGGACGTGGGGAGACCGTCGAGGGAGTCCATCTGTGGGGCTCCGTCGCGATGCTGCCTCGAACACGAGCAGCTGGCGCTCGCTCTCCAGCAAATGAGTCGACGTGAAGTTGCCAACCTAGTGGCAATCGAAACGTTGTACCGTCTTTCTATTCGTGGGGATGAGGATGTGCAGTCTCAGTTCATTGCCAAGAGCCAGCGACTGGAGAGTCGGGAGATAAATCGCCAAGAAGCTTTCGTAGAGCTGACGCGACAGCATCAACGCGCTCATGCCTCACTGGAGCGTGTTCAACATGAGTGCCTTCGCCTCTCTACTCAGATGGAGGAAAGTACATCGCAGCTCCGTATCCAGCAAGCAGACAATGAACGGCTGCAGGAGGAGCTGATGAATCTCCGCATTCAACGTAGTTCAGCCCTTTCAACGGCTGCCTGTGCAGATGAGACGTCGCAGCGTATCCGTCAAGATGCCATGGACGCCTTGGAGGCACATCGGCAAGAACTCCAAAGCATGAGTGAGCAGCTGCGCAGTGCCCGTGATGAGTCAGACCAATCCACAGAGAAATATCTCAGGCTGTCATGTGCAGCCCTCCTCATGCTCACACAGCTGGAGGAGCAACAGCGATACCTTCTTGAGCATCATGCCGGCCACGAGCGGCTTGCCATGAAGAAGTTAGAAATCTCCGACATGGAGTCCAACGCCAAGAATCGGTCGATCGAACAGTGGAAGTGTCTCTACCGCGAAAAAGATAGCAATCATTTGGAGGCCGCTCACTTGGCCGTGCTGGACGCCCAGCGACTGGATCTGCGTACTCGTCTGGAGGAGGAGCTTAAGCTCCGTGAGACAGCGGTAGCGGAGCGGGAGAACATAGTGGAGCGACGAGAGCACCAGCTTCAGCGTCAGGCACAAGACCGTCCTTCGACCAGGGCTGTTGATCAATTGCACGAATCCGAGATACGTGTCGCTGCCAAGGAAGTGGAGCTCCACGAACGAGAAGAGAACCTCGTTCAGCTGGCGATTCGCTTGAAGGAGAAGGAATCGGTTCTAACGTCTCGGCTCTACGAAGCACAACAAAACCTCATTCGCCACACTGCTCTGCAATTGGTGGAGCTTTACCACTCACAGGAGCGCGTTGAGAGAGAGAGCATCCGACGACTCGCCGATCTCCACTATGAGCGCTGTGTCTGCGGCACCCTCGATGCGACTAGTACGCATCAGCAGTTGCGTATTCGGCGGGATGCCGCCGTGGCGGCTGAGAGCGTTGCGCTTGAGGAGAAGATGGCTCAGTCGGAGGCAGAGAACGCCCGCCGCCGGAAGCAACTGGCCGATGAAGAGCTGCAGTTGCAGGCCTATTTGCGGGCCCTTCAGATGGAGGACATTCGTCGTGCAGAGCTCTCAGAAAAGGGCCAAGCAGTTGTGGAAGAGGCAGAGGCACGCCTGGCTCAGGCGCGTCAGCGGGAGGAGGCGATGGAGGCTCTTGCCCGTCGCGTCCAACTCCAGGCGCTTTCTGCAGAGGAGGAGGTGAAGGAGAAGGAGTGCTCGCTGCAAAAGCGTTCGATTGACCTACAACGCCGCATGAAGGAGAGATATGCTGAACTGGAACGAAAGCAGCAGGTTGTTCGATCACAAACGGAGGGCTTCCAGCGTGAGCTGCAGGATTTAGAGATGGAGCTGTGTTCCATTATCTACAAGAATAAGAATGCTGAGCTGGAGCTACGATCCAAGGATGGAGAACTTCAGCGGCAAAAGATGTACTACGCCGATCTAACCAAGACACTCGAAGAACGCGAGCGGCTGTTGAAGTTGGAGCGTGCGCATCGCGCAGATGGATTTCGAAGTGCCACGTCTCTGGCTGGTGATCTTCTTGATGTAAATGATCTTCTCAAGAAGCAGCTACTTATTTGGCGACGGAAGTTTGACGTTCTGCATGCGCAGGATAAGTTGGAGTGCGAGCACTGTGCCTGGCTCAATCGCAAGGACGCTCTTAAGTGCCGGTGCTGTGGCAATGCGCTACTCCCTGCTAGTGACTCACACTGAGCCAATCCTCTGATTGTGCTCCTAGTAGTCGTTGAGGATGCTGAGGTTATAGAAGAACTTTGCATAGATGGTGTTATTTGCGTTTTCAAGATTTGTGGTCGTGCTGACTGCGCCACAGGACTCCTGCGACTGTAGATATCTCGAAGCAGCAGCCCAAGTGTCTTCCTCTGTTTCATCGGCTTGGCGATGAAACACGTGTATGTCGGTGGATGATTTGCCAATGAATTTTTTCCTCCCTTTTCTTCAACATGTAGGCTGAGGTAGAACTCATGAGTTACCCACGAACGGGAGAGGTCCATCACAGTCGCTGGGGAAGCCCACCCCTACCACTCCAACCTGTGGAGCTGAATCAACGAGTGTCAGCATCGACGTCGCCGAGCGTGAAGCGCGTGGCTCACGACGTCAATCTCCTTGGAGAACGTGGTGAATCAAACATCTGGGCTGAACACCGTCGTGACGACCGCAAACGAGGACGTGAAGAGGGCTCACCAACACCAACATTGACGGGGCTGACCGTAGCAAACACCACTGTACGTGGAGGCTGCCAACGCAGTACTCAAGCCGCCATGGAGGGAGGCTGTGGCGTCAACCGATGCACATTTGTGGTTGAGCCCACACAAGCAAGAACAATATCCGTCGAATACCAACGGCCAATCACTCCCTCCATTCCTGCATCACGAGCACGAGGCGAAAGCGTCCCGCTTCCCATCCCGTCCTTCATCACAAGCGAGCGAGAGTACGCCCTCTACCAGCGTCTTCCCTCTATCCGCTCACACAGCTGCACACCGCCGCCGCGTGATGATGGCGTGTGTGAGTTGGGTGATAGCCAACAACGAAGCACACCACTGCCGCTAGGTGCTGTAGCTGGGGTGTCTCGAGAGGCGTCGAAGAGTGCGCTCTTCGCCCACGCACGACGTACCGCGCTCGCATGCGGTCTTCTCACCCCACCCCTCCTTCACACACCTGGCTGACTACATTGATCACCTAGATTGTTGCGTTGACGAATTTCACCGTTCACTTGACATTTGTGACGGATTGTACACGATCGAATCTATGGCAGCGAAGATCAACATGACACCCTTCTCATACATGTGCTCTCACCAATTGTTCACGCTCATCATGACTGCTGTGTTGTTTTCTCTTCCTCCACTTCTGTGAGTCGCAACGCATTGGCGACGACGTTCTAACTTTTCTTATAGGTAGAAGCCCACGTAGATGAGCGCCGCTTCCGACGAGCCCCCCACGGTGATCAAGACGGTAGAGCTGGAGTTCCGCCACAATGGAGATATTCCTGAGCCGGCAGCTGAGATCATCGCCACCGGGGACGGAGGACGTGCGCCACGACAGAGTCGCCACATTGAGTTCGTTGACGACGGAAAACTATTCGAGGGCCACCTCAGCGTCCAGTCACGGAGCCTCAAATCTATTATTCAGTATCTCGTCAATAACCAGGAGGAACAAGCGGTCATTATTCGTGGCTTGCAGGATGAGGTCAACACGATGCGCGTACGTGCGGCCAAGTCCAACCGCAGTGTTGGCTTCGGCCGTGGGGCCGCTGGCGCGGGTACGGCCGAGATTGATGCGGTGGCCCAGCGTCTCAAAAACATGGAAAACTTCATGATGCTTTGGGGAGCTCGTCCGCAGGACATGAGCGATCTCGTTGAGAACTACGGTGATCCGGTAGTTACCCCAGAGGCCTACACCTCATACCTGCTTGACCTGCCGTCGTTCCGCCTCACTAGGCGGGAGGCGCGGACGTTGATGGCCTCGTCTGGAAGTCAGGCCACCGCCGCGAGAGTTCTTTCGCCCGATTCATCGTCACGAAGACGTGGGAGCTCATCGGGGAGAGAGGAACCCACCACTGGAGGAGGTGGCGGTGAAGCGGGGAGGCGCGCGCTCGAGAAGGCGACCGAGGCTCTTGCACGCATCGAAGCGTTGGAGCGCGGTAGTGGCCGAGGTGGTGGCCGTCGGCGCTCGCCAGACGACGACGAGGAGGAGGTGGTGGATGAGACAGCCCGTCGCGATTTGGAGGACCTTGGCCAGTACGTCATGAAGCGCATCAAGGAGCTCGAGCGGACTGCCCATGCGGCCACCTCAGCAGCAAGCAAGGCCAGCGCAGCGGTGGAGTCGGTGGGCGAGGATAGTGCGGTGGAGGACTTCAGACGTCCCCGCCCGACGCCTCGCGGGAAGCCACGGAGGACAGAGGTGGTCGTTGAGGACGGTGATGAGGTCGATGACTACGCTGCGCGACGAGCAGCAGCCGCACGACCGCCTGCCCGACCACGTCCACGGCGCTCGGATTCGGAGGGCGAGTCGGCTGCTGAGGAGAGCATGGCCTCCCGCCGCGCCAACGCTGCGTCTCGGGGCCGCCAGCGGAAGGTGGCGATCCCCCCCGCAGAGGTTGTGCAGGAGCAAGAAGAGGAGATGCCACCGTCTGCAGCACAGCGGCGTGGCCGCCCGTCCCCTCCATCTCGCACCAAGCGTGCTGAGCGCCGTACCGTCGAAGTGATGGAGGATATGGACGACGATGAGGAGGCGACGCCACCACGCGCGCGTCCCGCCCCATCACGCCAGAAACCACGGCGACAGGTGGAGGTTGAGTCGGAGGATGATGCGGCAGTACCTCCGCCCGGTCGTCCGTCGCCGTCGCGGCCCAAAGCCCGCCGTCCGGTTGTTGAGTCGGAGGATGAGGAGATGGAGGAGCCCGTCGCCCCACCACGAGGGAGCCGGGCAAAGCCGCAGCGTCAAGCTCCAGCAGAGCCGGAGATGTCATCCACGACAGCGCGCAACAGGCGCTCTCCCGCCCGTCCAGGAAAAGGCCGGTCTGGGGTCGATGTGGTTGAAACGCCGGAGAGCCGTCGCCCTCCTCGCAGCAACGAAAGCAGCACCGCCAGCGGTCGCCCCGCGCCACCGCCGCTGCCTCCCGCCGCTGCCGCTGCAACCGGCAAATTGGCGGAGGAGGATTTGGTTGACAACGTTGCGCGCGAGGATGCCTCCGCGGCATTAGAGCTCGTGGAGGACCTCCAGCACGACGTCTACAAGCGCCTGAAGGACATGGCCTCCACGATTCAATCGCTGCAGCGCGCCGTGAGCTCCCGTCCACCCTCGGTCGAGCCCACGCCCGTCACGGCGACGCCGGATCGTCAGTCTCCCGATTCCGCGCGGAACAGCCGCGGCAACCGATTGACGCCCGATGACGCGGGGGATGAATTGGTGAGCCGCGGTGCATCGAAGCGGCCGCCGCGCCCGTCGTCGCGTTCGAACGAGGAACATTCTCGAGATCCATCTCCGGCCCGCAAGGCTGGTGGATCGGCGGGAGGCCCAACCATCGACAAAGTTGCCCGGGAGGAGGCGGCGGCGGTCGGCGAACGCATGGGCGAGCTTGAGGAGGATATGGCCAAGCGCTGGCAGGGTCTCGAGGAGCGTCTGCGCATCATTGGTCGGGCCACCATGGGTGTGCCACCACCCAACCCGGGAGGATCGGTAGATCGCAAGGCCCGCGAGGATGCCTCTCTGTCATTGATGAGGGTCCAGCACTTAGAAAGGGATCTTGCCTCACTACGCCGCCAGCTCGCCGCCATTCATACCGCCGAGCTGAACCGGCAGCGAACCAATGAGCGCTCACGGGCGAGCAGCTGCAGTTCAGTGAGTGAGGAGGTTGTCCGCAAGGTTCGCGGTGGTGGTGGCCAGGCGGAGGTCGGTGTCGGAACGGCCGCCTCTGCGTCGAGTAGCAACCCAGGACCCCTGCCTGAGCCGGGGTCGCCGCTGCAGATCACGGACACCTACAGCAGCCGTGTGGAGGACCTCGAGAAAGAGGTGCAACAGCGCATGGCGGATGTTGAGGCTGCCATCGCCCTCTTGAAGGGGTCCAACCAAAGCCCACAGGATAAATCATTGTTGGCAATCCTCACTTCCCTCGGTGCCCCAGCAGCTGCTTCCGTTGGCCTCCCTCAAGACCCCTACAGTGCCGCCGCCACCGCCGCAGCACCGTCCTCGCTGCCACCCGGCCTGCTAGTCGTGAAGTCGGTGGAGGATGCCGACCTGGTCGATACATCCGGCGGAGGCAATCCATCTGCAGGTGCAGGGGTGATGCTTCCGGGCGGCATCTTTCTGCCAGCAGCAGCCACCAACACCGGTGCAGCTGACTCTATGGCGAAGAATCTCAAGTCGGCTCATCCGGTTTCACGGCCTCTTCAGGAGGCTATGCAACAAGCGCGGGAGGTCTACCTAGCGGAGCAGGTTGTACGAGATGACTTCCAGGTTCACCGGAAAACAACCCATCGCTTGCGATCTCCTCAGGGAACCACCTTTGGCCGCCGTCTGGTGGAGCGGGATGTGCTCGAGGAGATTCTCGCTGAGCGCCATCCGCAGACACCATCAACGCGAACGGAGAGCCGTGCGAGCGGCGTGGTGCACAGGAAGTCCGCCACGGATATGACCCCAAATCTCCCCGAAGGCCCTCCTCACGTTGAAGAAACCTTGGCGGATTTTCATCCCCAGAACTCATCCGGAGGTTTGATGGCGCCCATGCATCAAGCACAGGCCGCCCCTGCAGCCGCTGTCTCTGGAGAGGTGTCGCCTGCCTCTAACACGAAACGATCCAACATGGAGGTGCCCAGTTCCGCCATCACTCATACAACGCCGTGCGTCATTGTCAACTGCGTGTGGTGCCAGGAGAACAATAAGCTGCCAGAGGTGGTCGCCGTAGACTCAGCCGTGGCGTAGATCGTCGTGTCTCTCACTACTAGTTACCCATCATGTATGATATCTGATATCTATCAAGCTCAACCATCTTCTTGATGTAGTGGGGGCTTCATGTTCCTGTCATGACTGCATACTCAAGACATCTTTCAGGATCGGATCCATGAACTGAGGGACGCTGTGTGAAGTCGTCAACAATGCTGAGCTACCCTCATCTTGAGAGTACTTCTTCTCTCCACCTTCATTCAATCTCCGTAGTGCTCTCAGTGTGATATTGTGTGTTGGCTAGTTGACCAACACGCAATAAGTCTCGCATTAGGTAGGCCCAAACACCATTCACGCTGACATTTTTAGTTTGTCCGTATCTGTGATTTCACTTGACACAACCATCTTATACTTCAACTACCACCGCTCAATCTTAGCAAAGCCACTCAATAACCAATTCCCCCTTGCACGTACGAGTGAGCATATTCAAGTTGATCACACAGAAGTTGGGAGAGGATGCCCGCAATTGAGGTGGATGTCAACAACATCCCAGACATCATTGAGGCCCAGCTGACATTGAGCTACAGCAGACTCTCTGACCTCATTCGTGTCATCATAGAACAAGGCAATACCCACGAAGATGATCTCCTCGACGTGCGGACACGACTGAGGCGGCTAGAAGATGAAAACGATCGACTGCGGGCCGACGTCGACCACCTAAAGGCGGAAAAAGGTCGCGATACGACGGAGCTTGACAAGGCGGTGTCCGACCTGCAGAAGGCGATGGAGGAGATGAATCAACAGGTGACCGAGCAGGCCAAACGACTCGAGGAGGGAGAGGTTGCTCAACAGCAGGCAGCGGCGGCACAGGAAGAGGCTGCGGCTGCAGCTGCCTCTGCGGCTGAAGAAGGTGCTAATACAGCAACACAGATTGCCGCTGTGGAGCAAAACGTGGAGCTTCTCAAGGCGTTCTATAACTTGTGGGGAGCAACCCCTGAGAAGGTCTTTGCGATGGTGGCCCCAGATGAGGAAGATCCTGGCGAGTTTGAGCATAGCATTGAGGAGCGCACCAAATATCTCCACACCCTCCCCGCCTTTGCCAACTTGATGGATGAAATTGATGTTGTTCGAGGTGTCATGCAGAAACAGGCAGCTGATGCTCTCGCTGCACGCGGCAGTGCGGATCAGTTCAGAAATAGCCGCGCCAACTCGGAACGGCTGAGCTCCAGTGCCGCTGAGGTAGCGGACGGAGCAGAGTGTGGGGACATCAATGACCGCGTGGCTCGTCTAGAGGAGCGGCTGAATGTTATCTTGGGCCATGCTAGGAATGAAGATGGCTCCGTCACGAATCCAGGGTTGGTGGACGTTGCGAGCCGTCTATCCAACATTGAGGACATCGTCAACGGGTTCCCTGAGGTGCGATCACCCACGACCACCAACTCTGTCACCACCGTCCACGGCCCCACTGGTGGGGAGGTGGAGGATAGGGATGCACGTAACTCTGCTGCAGCGTCAACTGGTGTGCGAAGCCCAGTCGGCAAGCTCCCGGGCGCATCCGACGCGATGTCGCCGACGACCCCAGCGGTTGCTGGCTCGCCTATGGTGGATGCCCAGCCGGCGGGAAGTCTAGCCGCTGGCGAAGTGGCTTCTCCCACATCCACCGCCGCGGCTGCCGCAACTGCTGCCGGCGGAGAAGTTGGAGCTGATGGAGCTGATGGAGCTGCTGGTGCTGCTGGTGCTGATGGCGCTCCTGGCATGCAGGCTTCGAGCGTCAGCGTCACGGTCGTGGGTGGTGTCGGGGCCGTGCCTATGGTGGCTGCGGGTGAGTCCACGGGCAGCATCCTTCAGCCATCGCCCCAGCGCCTTCCGCCCTTGTCTGCCGCCCAACGGAACGTCGTGACGGTGTCCGCGCCATCGCCCACACGGACGGAGGCCCTTTCCCGCACGAGCTCAGCTCGACGTATCGAGCAGCCACACGTTGATGCTCTGCGACGCGAGGAGCAGTCAGGGACGGCCACCAACGATCAACGGCGTATTTCGGTGGCTGTGGCGCCAGATGAAGGTCTTGTGCGCCGTGTGGGCCAGCTAGAGGAAAACACGGCCATCTTGGAGGTCAACAAGGCAGACCGTCGGGAGCTGCAGATTCTGGAGGAAACGGTGCGGCAAATGCTGCAGCAGGGCTCTGGCTATACTCCGCATCGTCCAGGTACCTCTCCAAGCGGACCTCCGTCGGGCAACACCTACCCACAAAATGTTGGTCCGGTGAATGCAGCGGCGTACATGACGGCCCCACCAGCTCGGTACTCTGGCGACCTGCGCAATCGCGTCGCTCAGGCCGGCCGTCCTCTTTTTGTGGGTAGCGGCAGCTCCGTGAACCTCCGCGATGGAGCGAACATGACGAGCGCCACGATCTACCCTGCTCGCCCCGCCATGTAAAGAAGGAGGATGAGTGCGGCAGCAATTCCTTTGGCTCTACGGCATCCCAATGCGTGGGCATGTGCATTTGGTGTGGCTCCTGTTGGGCTGACGGGGCAGACAACAATAACTGGGAGTCAATGCCATCTCCAATCATGTAGAAGATTTTCTCGTATTAATAGCGAGCTCCAAGCGTTTTTTTGCAAGACGCACTTGTTGCGTGGAGAAGCACCATCTCTCCTCATCTCCCGACACCCGCGTCCAAGGAAGACGGCCGCAGAACGCCACCAACCTTCTCTTTCTATCGTCGAAACAGCATTTTTGTGTGGAGTAACCGGTTCGGTTGGCTGTTCTGAAAGCTGTGGAGGAGGTTGCCACAGGCTCCTCACCGAAGAAGTGTGTATGTCTGTGAGGGAGGGAGGGAGGGTGAGTGTGCCGCAGATAATGGCCTAGCCTGGGTTTCCAGGCAACCGATGTTTGGTACGGGTTACGAATGATGGAGTGGTTGGGGCGGTTGGAGCGTGTATCTTTGTTGGTTTGGTGCTACAATTTTTCTTTCTTGGGAGTGCATGGCTTGTTTCTTCCGCTCTCAGCCACATGCGAGACGAGACGCCGTCCTCCAGCTCATACGCATGGTAGCAGACTCGGCACCAATACCTCACGTAGCCCCCCTATTCGATTTGTGTGGCTCTATGACATGGGCATTCATCAACACGCATCAAGCCCACCAACAAGAAATAAGTCTCTTTTGGTGGCTTCGTCACCGCTTCGATTTGCTGATGATTCCATAGAGCCGCACCGCATACCCACGCCCGATGAAGGTGCGCTACCGGTGAGAGTTGTTTGACGTGCCCGTGGGCGGCCATCTCTCCATCCCTCGTTGACGTTTGATGATGTAAGGTAGAGGCGAGCGTATCTCCCGAATGATGATATCTATATGTTATATGTTTTGTTGTTTCTGTGCTGGTTCACGACTCACTACCATGGCCAACTGCGTGGAACGACAATGGATGCTCGACAGCAATACGATGTTTGTGGTTGAATAGTTTGTCGTCGGCGATGTATTCAACCGTGGAAGTTCACCCTTTGTATTTTCATGGATTGGCGTTTTCCGCGAGAGCTCCATGAAGCACTCGCCGCAGCTCATAGCTGTGAATGGAATTGTATCACTGAGCCTCTAACTGTCATGCAAACGGTGTTGTGCTTCTCAATTCTTTTTTTTAAAACAACGAAAGCCCACATTCAATACCCAATCAGCTTGAGTCTTCTGTAGCAACTTTCATCCTACGACGGCACTTGGCTCCGTGACGTACGACTACTCCGCATCAACTGGAGCGTTGTAGCTTTGTGACCACAGCAACCGCCAGTCATACCCAAGTGGTAGAGAACCAACAACTTGATTTTTGCTATCGTTATTCCATTTATTTACTCAGCCATGAACACCATGCGTGCGGTGACCCTCAAAGGGTTTGGCGATGTTGATATGCTTCAGTTGTCTCGCGTACCCAAGGCAGCTATCTCCAAGGCAACCGACGTGCTCATCAAAGTGGTGGCTGCCGGTGTCAACCGGGCAGATGCGTCTCAGCGCCGCGGACACTACCCGCCACCGAATGCAAGCAGTGAGGTACTCGGCCTGGAGGTGTCTGGGGTGGTAGAGCAGGTTGGCAGTGATGTCTCGAAGTTCAAGCCAGGTGATAAGGTGATGGCTCTCCTCTCCGGCGGGGGATACGCAGAGTACGCCGTGGCTCATAGCGGCTCGGTGATGGCAATCCCTCAGGGTTACTCCTTCATTGAGGCCGCCGCCATCCCAGAGGCTTTCCTCACTGGTTGGCAGTCTTTGAAGCTGCATGCAGATGTAAAGAAGGGCCAGCATGTGCTCATTCATGCTGGGGCGAGTGGTGTTGGCACGGCCACCGCCCAGCTTGTCGAGAAGTACTTCCACGCAACTGCCGTCACGACGAGCTCCGAGGCAAAATTGGAAGTATGCAAGAACTATGCAAGCATTAACCTCGATCGGACTCCAGATGAAACCGGCATGTGCTTCGCCCCCAAGATTAAGAATCTGCTTGGTGAAGGCAGCATCAACGTTGTGATCGACTCCATCTTTGGCGGCTCCTACATCTCAGAAGATGCTGCTGTCCTTGCTGAGGATGGCCGTATTGTGGTGCTGGCTTTCATGGGAGGTGCGAGGGTCCACCTAAATTGCCTGCCACTGTTTCGTCAGCGTGCACATCTCATCTTCTCCAAGCTTCGCTGTCAGAGTCCAGAGTACAAGACGATGCTCGTAGACTCATTTGAGAAGGAGGTGATTCCTTACATGAACGAACGCATCATTGTCCCTGTGGCAAATAAAACATTTCCACTGGAGGAGGTTGTGCAGGCGCACTCACGACTGGAGGATGGGAAGGCATGGGGGAAGATCGTTCTCACCGTCAACAACCCGCTCACCATGGAGAAGGAGTGAGCAGCCCCACCCATCACGACCTCTTTTGTGGGCTGAGTGGCGTTTATATTGTTTATTGAGGTGGTATAGTTAGCGTAACAATGTCGTTGACAAGGACTGTGATCTAGCAGTCTGCTCTGGCAATAAATGCCACTGAGCTCACCCAATCTTGGTGAACGTGGAGAGAAGTGCCGAGGACGAGCCGGCATGAATGTGTTGGGGGAGGGGCTGACGATCTAGGGAACGGAGTTGTCCTTACTTCCTTTGGCCCGGTTACATATCTCTCACTTGTCTGGACCTCTTTTTTATATATTTGCTTGTTGCATCCATGTGGGCGTGAGTTCATCACTTCCCGCTGCGGGGTTAGACCCCCCAAACCACTTTCTTGCACTGCCTGTTGCATCAACCATACCTAAGCGGATGCGTGCAGGCCGAAGAAGCTCCCCCTCTTCGACATTTTTAAAAATGATGTGTATCCATTGGGAAACTGGCGATCTACATGGTCAAACTTCACGACTTCATCTCTTTTCCCCACACGTCTTTTGTGTCTTCTGAAGGGTGCTCTCACTACACGGAGGCTATGAGTGAAAAGTAATCCGCACATTGATCATCGTTGCCCAGGCCAAAGTAGCATGTGGCTCCGTTCTACCCTGCCCCTGCTACGATCTCAGCGTAGCAGCGATGTTGGCGCACTTCGACGTCGGTTGAAACAACTTCGAAGTTCCAATCGACGAGCGCATACAGTTCTGCGTGAACGCCGTCGCATGGAGGAGGCCGGAGGAAGTTCAAGTGCCACCTCGGAGCAACGCCTGCGACTACTACCTGTAAATGAAGCACTGGAAAGCTCAATTGCGTTTGCCCTCAGCGAGAATCGTGATGCTCGTGCAGAGTTGGAGCTCACTCGGCACCTTCTCAATAGCTCGCTCCTCTCAATGGCCTCTCCGGTTGGTGTGTTTGACCCGTACGATGTAAAACCGCAGACGTTTGCCTTGGACAACTACTTGGCGCTGCCAGTCTTCACATCGTTGAAGTACTTGCGTGCTTTTTGTTCCAAATTTGGGTACGCAACGCGAGATCCGCGAGGGGTACTGTGGGCAGATGGCAAAGGTGATGGGGAAGGTAGCACAGCAGTCCACTTGCTGCCGGCAGGGCTGACGGATCATGACATGTGGAGAGCGTCAGCCTACAACCCAGCTTCTCCTACACCACAGGAGTGTGGCAATGCGACGGATATTGGTGAGAAAGATGTGGAGATGAAGGAGAGTTCCACCATCTCCCCAACCGATGAAATGGATGCAGAGAGTTTGTTTGCGGAGCTCAACGGTGAAGAGAGCACACCATCTCACAAGCGGAAGCGGCCGCGACGAAGGAAGACCCCGAATCGTCGGCGCCGAGTGCACCCCAGCCCATCTTCGTCGGAGCCATCATCATCAAGAACCTCCACGAGTGCTGATCGTCGTGTGCTGGAGGAGGAGGCAAAGCGGCGGTTTTGGTCGCGCGTGATGACGGTGCCGCAGTTTGGCGTCACCCAGGCAACACCGCTGCCCATGTTTGGTCCATTTACTCGAGCATTTTTTGTTGGCTACTTCGCCGACATCAACACGCTTCTCCACAATGCGTCCATCATACCCAAGAAGGTGGACATCATCTTGAACCCAGCCTCTCCATTGGAGTTCGTACTCGCACGTGAAGTGACCGACTGCGTACTTCAGCGTGAGCCCCTTCTCTTCAAGGCTTACAAGAAGGTGGAGCGCGAGCTACAGCGTGAGTTTGCCACCTTTTTCTTATCTGCCTGTCCTGAGGTTCGGCGAGCACGCAGCGCGTGTATTCCTGGCCCACTTAACTTTGACGCTGCCACTGCTGCCATGAAGGCGGCTCACACAGGCGTCAGCTCCAACAGCAGGAATCCCCTTCATACCTATCGACAACGTACGCGTATGCTGCGTGAGGCGGAGTATTCACTGGGCCAGACATACACACTTGTGGTGATTCTGGAAAGCGATGATCTCAGCTCAACCTTCGTGCGCATTCAGGAGGCTAAGCGGCAGTGTGCTTTGATGGGCCACCGCGATCTGGACGTGTTGCCGCTGGAAGCTGCAGCCCCGCACGTGGTGGAGGCATCCTCGGTCTTCTACGATCGCAGCGCCGAACAACAACACACACAAAACCTCAGCCACGATGATTCGGCAACAACAGTGAGAAGGAGTGTAAACGGCCACTCATTGGGAATTTTCACGCAACGGGGAAGCTCCGTGACGGTGAATGTGGCTCAACCAGCGGAGAGTTTCTATCACGACCCCACAAACGCCTACACTGAGGCTCACGCCGTGTTCACGGAGGAGCTCAACTCACGTCGAAGGTGAGGCCCTCCCCCTCCACGCTACTAACCTACCACAACTACGCTCTTCACATCACGTAAATACACGGACGAGTCCTGTTGAATACCGATGCATGTCTCTCAACTGAAGGAATGGTGAATAACTGCGGAATATGCGTCACAAATCCATTTTCTTTCGGTTCATTCCTGCTTTTAGAAGCCTAGAATACATTGCATTGCTTCACCAACGGTCATCGACGTTTTATTTCATTAACAATGGGCGATTCATCTCAGCGCTTATCCAAGGAGGATGAGGAGAAGTTGGTTCAACGTGTGTATTACCAGCAAATGGATATAGCAGCGAAGCGTGAGGAGGAGCGACAGGAGAAGCTCAAGCGTCTACGCGCGCAGAATTCCAAGCACATCACTAAGTCTGATGTTGATGGTCTCGTGAACCGTGTTTACGATCAGCAGATCCAGCGAAAGACTGAGAGCAAGAAGGAAACAGACAAGAAGCTCGACGAGGAGGATCATCGCCGCGATAAGAAGATTGGCCCGAGTGAGATGGATGAGCACGTGCAGCGCATGTACAACGACGAGGTAGAGAAGAGCCGCTCTCGGCGCCAAGAGCTGCAGGACCGTTACTGCCCCACACAGGAGCCGAAGAAGATGAATAAGAATGAGCTCGCTGCATCTGTGGAACGTCTTTACAAGGTGGATTGGGCGGCCAAGGATGAGGCCCTCTTTCAGAAGTACGTGTATCCTCACGACCCCAAGTGCATTAAGATCTCCGCGTCACGTGTGGAGGAATCTGGTACGCGACTGAGCACCAAGAGCTGAGAACCGCACGTCGCTGTTGCCACGAAGGATTGGAGATGATGGATCACGACGACCTCAATCGAAGACGTACACAAAACCCACTTCCATCTTCAGCCTATCTGATTTTTTAGATCTGACTTCTCTCACGTCCTGCTGATTGGGGTGCTTCCCCAGTGGACCACGACTGCGTTGTTGGAACCTGATGCTGCCATGGTGTGAGGATGCATTTGCCTCGTCCATCTTCACACATGACTGCCGCTGTACCCTCCACTCATGTGTGTGATGAGGAAGTAAGAGAGGAGTGGTGGTGATGAAGGTGTCGAACCATCTTTGATGTAATGTACAGCGATCTCCGTTTATATGCGGAATTTTGTAGTTTCTTTGATCTCGTGGCGGCTGTGCTGCAACAATTGAGAAACGTTTCCTGTGGAACATACGAGTGGGCCAGCTCATCTAGAGGAGGATGAGGGGTGACCATCGTTGTGGGCTCTCCTCTACGCGCTGACACAGCTATTGACTTCAATGACTTCCGCTTCTTCTTTTCTGTGATGATGTACATGTTTAGCTTTGTAGGGCCACCAAACACCAAATAGATCAAGGCCGACGAGAGGTACTTGGCCGGTACTCAACGACACCCAAACACGCATCGCTCCGTCGGAGGAACGATTCATCACGAAATAGACGATTACGTGTACTGCGTTGAGAACTCGTAGATTTGAATTGTTCCACCTCTTTCTTGTTTATTATTTGTTCTCATACACGTGTTGATGGCATACTCTCCGCGATCGTCGAGGTCGCCCATGAAACGGAACCGCTTCCGCCCAGTGGGCATGTCGAACCCCAACGTGCATGCGGGCCACTCAGATGAGCTTGATGGAGAACGGCTTGCCTTTCTCAACACTGCCCTCGAGGCCATTCCCGGTATTACCCTACGTGAGCGGTTTGCCCCAATTGTTCGCCTCAAGAAGAACATGCTGATGCGCAAGAAGCACACACAAACACGTCTGCGCAACGAGACTCGCCCCTATGACCGAGTCGTTACAGATGCCCTGACAGCCCTCGCCAAGTCATTGACGGAGGCGGCGGGGGATGCCATCCACGATGCAGCCTTTCCACTCAACGTGAATACGTTTGTTGAGCTTCTTCGTGATAAGGTGGAGCCCGTGAGCTACTCCGCTGGCAGTGTGCTCCTCTACCCCAACGAGCCACCGGAGTCAATGTTCGTTTACATGCTCACCAATGGTGCAGTTAGTGTAACTCACTACCAACAAGTTCGTCGAGCTGCGGCGATGGAACGGAAGCAGTACATTACGTCGGGCAGCGAATCGGTCTTCCTCTGCGGAGGAGGCCTGATGCTGGAAAACCTCATTGCACAGCAGCAACAGGAAAACGCAGGGGCAGGGGATTTCAACGACGCCGTCTCCTTCTCAAACGTCACGACCGCCATTCAGAGGTCCCTGAAACGGGCAAGCCGCATCATTGGCCAGCCAACGCTGCAGCCTGGTAGGTCGGAAATGCTGAAGGCACCGGCGGTGATTTGTGGTGGTGATGCACTTGGCTTGGCACCACACAAGTGTGCCAGTTGTCTAGCCACCACCTGCGCCACCTCCAAGGGAGGAGATACCATTCTGGAGGAGTTCGTGGATGTTCTCCGGCTTCGCATGATTGACGTGCATGAGGCACTCATGGAACTCGCCACGCGAGAGATGGAGGCAAGACTGCGTAGCCAAGAAAGTGGGGATAACCCATTCTTTGCCGACGTGACTCAGGCGTGGTTTGCCGTTCCGTACGGCATGATGCCACCACGTGGCACGCAACGTACGCTGGCCGAGTTCATCTCCGCTGCACGCATCAAGGTACTCACCACGCACTACCCGCAAAATGAGCTGTCTATGCGACAGAGCTGGCTGCTACAGGACACGCCTCCCCCTACCGTTCGCAGCCTCATTTCAAACCTTACGGCCCGCACTTTCATGCCTGGCGAGGTGATTGCTTGCCAACACTGCACAACGAGCGCTACTCGGCAGTTGTGCTTTCTCCGACGTGGAGAGATCCACATTGAGGAGGCTCCTCCACTGACTCATGGCAAAGGAAAGCATGCACCACACCTTGGTGGAACAGTACGCTGCACCTGCGGAGGCTTCCAAGGCCGTACGCTTGAAGCAATCAACGCCGGTGTCTCATTTGGTGAGCTCTCCGTCCTCTTTGGGGAGTCGCGCAACTACACTCTACGAGCAGCCACGGTGTGCGACGTGTGGTGCCTCTCGCACAACAACTTCGCTCAGACAATGCGCCGCGATGATGCACTCCGAACGAGTTTGGTGGCCAAGGCAGCCGCGTTGCGGATTAAGTGGCTTGGCGAGCAGCGATTTACCACCGCCCTCGCGGAGCATCTTCGCAACAGCACAGAACTCTTTCGTCCATTTGCCGATCCGGTGATGCGTCTCATTCAGGAGCGCATCGAGCCAGTGGTATACAGCCCAGGTTCTTTGATCGCAAGCACATCCACTCGATGCACAGAGATGATCTTCATCATCTCTGGCAAAGTTGCGTCCATCTGCGACGGGGTGGCCAACTTCGGCCCCGGTGATGTGCTCGGAGAAGGATGCCTTATTCCGCATCGCTGGCCCATCAGCCTTGCTGCACGAACGATGGTGGAAGGCTGGACCCTGAACCGCGATAGGCTCAACGATGCCCTGGAGCGAGCAGATAAGCTACACTCGCACTCTGGCATCATCACCAACTTGGCACACATCTTGATCAAGGATATCTTCGGTGCCCCCTTGCCGGAGCTGAAGACCGACGCGGTTGGCCGGCAGCAGATGCCTATTGTTGCAGCTGCTCCAGGTGGGCAGAGCTACCCCATCTACGCGCGGCAGGTGGCGGAGGTGCAGCTTAAGGCCACCTGCTTCCTCTACCGTGACTTCGTCAAGTGGGAGGACATCAACTACGGCACCATGGAGAGCTCCAAGAGCGGCAGTGCGCAGGAGCGGGCAGAAAGCGAGGCCATCGCGCGTGACTACGCCGTGCGACGGCTGCGAGAACGCCTTGGGGTGGCCCCACGAGCCCGAAACGCTAGCGTTGCCAACATGCTCGACGCCGCTGTGGCACGGAAATCGCAGGCAAATCCCCGACGCAGCACCGTCACCAATGTGGAGGCACCACCGCCACCAACGAGCCGCACTACAGCGGTTGCGGTGGGCTCCGGCAGTGCAGCGGCCAAGGCGAAGAACGCATCTGCGACAAAGAAGATCCCCGGCGGTGCCGCGGCCTACCGAAAGAAGCGCCGCAACAACACCGGCTCATGTGCATTTTTGGTGGATTCCGACGTGACGCGGACCCCGTTTGCCCCCATCACCGTCAAGCGGGATACCTCACCATCGCGAGCGGGTGCACGTGTGGTGGCGATGGAGTCGGACAACGTGGCGATTGGCGTTCTGCAACGTAGGCCATCGACCCTGCAGGCGTTGATGAAGCGTATTCGGCGCAACTACCGCCATCCACGTGGCCTCCACCGGTTTTCCAAGATGCTCGAGGAGCGCGATCGCGTGATGGCGAGCGAGGCCCGGCAGGAGGCGGCGATTGAGAAGAAGCTCTACGGTACCGATGCCATTACCTCCGCCCGGAGCGAGCTCTCGGACCCCAATCGTGGCGCACTCATCGCCACAGCACCCGTGGATCATGCGCTAATGGCCACAAGCCCCTTACCTCCGGTGCATGTATTCCTCAGCGCGGAGAAGCCACGTGCGGAGCTCACCGTCAACGAGGCCATCTCCATTGGCTACGTTATGCAGCTCCCTGACACCCAGTGCATCCAGGCTTGTGTTTCCTTTGTGGACCCCGACGTCACCGTGGGCCTCCCACACCATCGGGCACGGCGTTACGCCATGGCCGTGACGCCCAACAATCGTTACACGAAGCACAACTTCTTGTTCGCCGCCTCAACATTCGACGATGCCATCAAACGTGCCGCGGAGGAGGAGGCGAAGGCGGAGCTTGAGCGCGCAGCGCGGGCCAAGAGCCACAAGCTCTACACCATTCTGCAGAACAACCTTCAAACACAGGGTGAGCTATCTGAGCGCCGCACGCAGTCGGATGGGCCATTTGGTGGCTTTACTGCCCAGACGGTGGCCACTGAAGGTGCCGTGACCACTGCCGACCTCGGTGCGGCGGAGCAGCCGCTCTCACGTCTTGGAAGTGCCTCGGGTACGCCAATGCAGCAGTCCTTCTCTCACCTTGGCGGCGGACTGGGCAGCGGCGAGGCCGCCGCGCGCTCGCGCACGGGCAGCTTCAGTGTGGTTCCCGGATCTCTAACGCCGTTCCGTGGAGGTGAGGCGGTGCGCAAGAAGAAGGAGGAGGCCTTCCTTCGCCTTCTTAACCGAACACCCCTCAAGGCGATGGACCTCCTCTTCGCCAAGTATCACGTACCGTGGCGCACGACCACCGATGAGCCACACAGCACCACAGGTCCGGAGGATGTGGTCGAGCGACTGCGACGTGTGCGGGCGGAGCTGCCGCTGAGGCAGCAGCCGGGGCTCGCGGTCATCACCCCGCGGTCGGCTCGTTGTGGCTGGCAGCATGCCACCGCCGCCGCACCGTCACTTGAGCTCAGTGGCACTCTCAATCAAACTGCACGAGTGAAGGGCGTGGATGGATATCTGCAGAGCAAGGATGCTGTGTTCTATCTGGATCGGTTTGGTGCGCTGAACGCGGCGAGCCTTGCGGATCGACCAGGCATCATCATTTTGCCCATTGGCGCCAGCGCGCAGCTCGGCGGGATGGGCGCCTCTCCATCTGCTCACTTAGAGCTCAGTATGAGCTCCATGGGCGGTAGCCAGTGGAAGCGTGCGGGTACGCTGGAGGGCAGCCTGATGATGATTCCATCTGCCTTGGATGCAGGAAGCCCTTCTCGCATCACCACTGATGGGATGAATGCCCCCGTGGATGGTTTCGATGCGCTCACACCGAAGGACTTCGTGATGCCCGACGATGAGGAGGCCAACGCCATGATGCGCCGCATTCAGCGCGACGTGGATGGCCTCAACGCCGTCGCACGCCACCAAACGCGCGAGCGCGAGCGGCACAACCGTCAGGAGAAGCGCGCGAAGCTGGTGGAGGAGCTCCTCGCCAACCCCACAACAGAGGAGCAGCTACTTCTCGATGATTGGCGGCAGTCATACCATTTGCAAACGAAGGAGGGCACGCAACGCATTGCCATACCCAAGGCACTGATCCCCGAGGCCGGCGTTGATTTCCTCCAGCGCGAGGTTCGTCGGCTCAACCACCTGGATGGGCCCGTCGCCGATTCGCAGCGACGTGCCACGACAAGTGGGGTGGAGGAGTGGCAGGAGGATTTGGTGGGTGGTGGCGGTTACAAGAAGAGCGGCAGTGCTGCTCGACGTGTGGTGGCTGCCGTAGGCACAGCCCAGCTTGGCTACCGCGCGACGCCCCTCACCAACCCGACGGCCCACTTGAGCGCGGCGGAGTACGAGGCCTACGTGGCGGAGCGTGAGGCGTTGTTTCAGGCCTACACGCGCCGTGACGCCTCCATGCCGGATGCAGGAATCCCAGGATTTGTCGTGAGCCGCCCCACCACTGCCCGTCCAGCGACCAACATCAAGGCTGCAGCACAGGAGGAGGAGAAGGAGGAGTACATCGATTCTGATTACGAACCCTCCCCGGTAAAACCCACACCGAGTTCGTAGGCGGGTTGGCAAACAGGCCACCTACGCTCATGCTTTTTTTTTGGTTGCTCAAGTTTCACACAAAGGAGAGCTGTATAACCAATCTGTATTTTTTGTTTTGTGCTGCTACGTACGTACGTATGTATCTCTGCACATAGATATTTAGCTTGGCACCTGTGTGATGCTTGATGTTGCCGTGAAGAGAGGCCAACTCTCTACGCTAGAGATAGAGATGATCTGACAAAAGAAGATAAAGGTAGTGTTGTGCTTGATGATTGTGGTTGAGTGGATGAATGCTGATGCGGCTGAAAGACACACGCCCCCTCCCCCTCCCCTATATTTTTATTTTTCTGCTTGTAGTACAGCTGGAGAGCACTATCGTTCATGAATGAATACGCCGACTGGCATGATGCCGCCATGGGTGGCCCACTGGAAGATGATGGCGGTGTGAGTCTCGAGGAACAGCGGCAACAGCTTCTTCAGCACCGCGAACGCGACGCTGTGCTGTGTTTGGTAGATTGCCGAAAGCAGATGTTCGAGCCCTACCGCCATGAGGCTGAAAAACGTGAGCCCAGCGCGGAGGCTCACGGTGCTTCTGTGAAGGAGGAACTCAATGCGCCAGGCGCGAAGGACGCCAAAGATGCTCATGGCCACACCCCATTTGGTGATGCGATGCGTTGTGTTCGGACCCTCTATCAGACCAAGGTACTCACGAGCGACCAAGATCTTCTTGGCTTGGTTCTGTACAACACCACCACGCACGACCCCATTTTCGATACTGCCGGAGTATCAATGGTGCAGCCATTTCAACAACTTGGTGTGGAGCACATTCAGGCAGTGGATAGCCTTGTGGCAGCCGGCACTCCTTCCAGTGCTGCCTATCGTCAATTCGCACGGCAGTACGGCCATCAACCCTCCTCGGCACTGGCCAATGCCCTATGGATTGCCCAGCACCACTTCATGCAGCTGCGCTCACCCATGATCAAGTACCGGCGCATCTTCGTCTTCACGGATGACGACGACCCCAGTCGTGGCGATGAGATCCTCAAGAAGCACTGTGCCGCCCGCGTGGTGGATCTTCACAGCGCTGGGGTATCGCTGGAAGTCTTCGGCCTTGGCTTTGGTATCGACGCGGAGAGTGCGGCAAAGGAGGAGGGCCACACAGCATGCGCTGATGAGGAAAACGTACTTCAGCGGGGTGGTGGTGCCTCTGGCACAGCCTATGATGCGCCTGGTACATACCCTGGCACGGAGCAACTTTTTCGTCAGGATCATTTTTGGTCACCGCTGCTCGAGCACTCCATCCCACGTGACCCCAACGCCCAGGAGCATCCTATTGCGGGCGGGCTGCATCTGCATGCACGGCCTGAGGTGTTTGCGGAGTTGCTGAGCGCGGTGGGCCACACCGTCCACGCCCAGCGTCCAGTGCTTCACTACGCCTTGCGCCTGGGCATGAATCCATCCGGTGGATCGGTGCCCACCATGGCGGTGAGCCTCTATACGCCTCTCGTGGCCGCCACACCGCCGGCCTCAACTTGGCTTGACGGTGCCACCAATGATGTGCTCTTCTCGCGCGCTCGACTCGTGGTGGAGCCCAGCCACGTGGATGGTGCAGCGCCTGCGACGGAGATCCTTCGTCGTGACGTCCACCACGCGGTGGTGGTCGGGGGTCAACGCCTCATCTTCACCCCAGCGGAGCGCCAGAAAATGCGGATGGCCGTTGCTGAAGGAAGTCAGCCGGGGCTTTCCATTGTGTGCTTCAAACGCTACACCGACGTGGTGAAGCACAAACACGCATCTCAGCGTAGCTCATTCATCTATCCGAACCTCAGTGCTGGTGGTCCAGAGAGTGTGCGGTTGTTCGTCCTGCTGCATCGAACGCTTCTACGCCAGGGGAAAGTGGCCATTGCACAACATCGCCTCCGCCCAACTACGGCGCCGCGGTTGGTTGCTTTGATTCCTTCTCCCCCTGCCAGCGATGCCGTGGAGGACACACATGGTGGAGCTCCACTCGTGGTTGATCCAGTGTACGCCACCTTCCCAGCTGCCAGTCTTCCCGCCGAAGGCTTGGGACTCTACTTAATGCCGCTTCCCTACGCGGATGACCTGCGCGCAGTGTCGGCGGTGCTGCCGCCTGAGCACGCGGAGAGAGCGGTGCCATCATCCGAGGGGCTGGAGCTGATGGCGGGGATCATTAGGAACCTTTCCGTGCCCTTTGATATTGCAGCCGTGCCGAATCCATCCCTCAATCGTCTCCGCCAAACGCTGGAGAGCCTTGTGCTCCCAGATATACCACCGAGCGACGATGTGGGCCACTACTACTCCGTAAATGATGATCGCGATGGGTTCGACGTGCCACCGCCGATGGAGCCTCAGTTTGAGGACCTCACGCTTCCAGACCGCGAAGGAATGGCTAAGTTTGCCCATGTCTTCAATGACTTCAATAACCATGTGCTGGGTGGCACGAGCTACGATGCCGATCGGCTGTGTGCGAGTGCAGCAGCTGCTCGGTCCACAGCAACAACCAGGGCTCGTACAGCTCCGGTGGTGAAGGCTGAATCGAAGAAGGCCAAGGTGGAGGAGACGGATGATGATATCGTGAGCGTGGTAGGTCGGTGCGCCGCCTCCAACGATTGGCACCGCCTCACTATTCCTCAACTGAAGGAGTACCTGAAGCAGGTGGGGAAAAGCCTTGGCGGTGCGCGCAAGAAGGATGAACTCATCGCCTTGGCACAAGATGCTCACAGCGCTCAGTGATTGCTGTGGGTGCCACCACTTACCGACTACATCATCCCACCCAAGCACTACTTTCTTTTTTCACGTCTGTGAGTCCTCGCGCAGTTCTTCTGCACACACTCAAGCGCCGCGTTGTTTATTCATTGCGTGTTGTTGCACCTCACATTAGTCTCCCTCTCTTCACCCCTCCATGTTGCTCTTTTGTTTTCCCTTTCATTTCACCACATTGAGTTAGTCTGTGCGTTGGTGGTCAATCGCTTTGTCTGTAAGGGCCTCCACCAACAACTTCGCCCACAACACCGTGCGAGTGGAATTCTCCGCCGCGATTGTGGTGTAGTAGAGGTGTGCGAACACTCGTTTTGTTAGCGTGCGTATATATAGTCGCCGCGTTTGCTCCAACAATACCGCCGCCCTCCCTGTAGCCAGACGTAGCCGCAGCCATGGATCTGCGCTGGCCCTTCTACGCCCCAACATCGTCGTCCCCGCCTATTTCCCTCAGTGATGCCGAAGAGCTCACTCGGCAGCTGGTGGCTTCCAATCGGGAGCGCCAACAGGCGATGGAGACATCCCACGGTCCACTCTCCGGTGGCAACTGCAGCAGCATCGTCACTCTGGTAGATCCCCCACGCCGACGAAGCAGCACACCGGCCACTCTCCACGCCGTCCCTACATCAATGGTGACCGCGAATGCCCGCGTGGAGCGAATTCGTAGAGCTCTGAAGCGCATTGAATTGGCACTGCAGTACCGCGAGCGCAATCCCTACCTGAGCTCCTCTACTCCCAAAACCACGGATGATCCAGACTCCTCCACAGCTGGGCAGCGGTCCCCGCCCGGCCTCGATGGCTCTGTGGGCAGCACAGCAGGCCTCTCTGCCCTTGGCAGCAAATCTACTGACCCTAGCATTCCTCCGGTGATGGCTCGCGCTGGTGCCTCCACGTGGTCGGATGCCGCGCTGCAGGCCATCACCTCTCCATCTGCTGATTTTCAATCCGTAACTTCCACCGGCTCGACCATCTTTTCCAGCTCTGCAGTGCCAGGGGAGGTTTGCGGCCAGGATGTTCTCTCCCCCTTTGAACGAATCCGGGTTGCACGTCTTCTCGGAGAGATTGCTGTGGAGGTATCAGCCATCTCCATTGCCCATCCAGCCCCGTCAGGCATCCCTCAGGGAAGCTTCAGCTATGGAAGCCCCATTCGAAACGCATCCACCCGCAACCTCTCCGAGACAGGCCACGTGGAGAGCGGGCAGGCCGTGGCGTCGCTCAGTGAGTCGGCCACGACGCAAGTGCCACGAGGAGGTGCGGTGACGGCGGAACCTTCTACGGAGGTACCCACCGCCGCGGAACCCACCACAGTCGCGGTGACCAACGTGCCGTCTTACCTCCTACCTTATGTGGTGGCCGAGGCAAACGCCGCCACGGTACCCAACCTTGCAGCCACTACCTCTGCTGCACACCTCGACCGGCTGGTTGCTTCCCAACACCTGACGCCAAGTACCTCTCGCACATCTCTTGGTGAGCCTGAGGAGAGACGCCTTCAGGCGGGACGTGACCCTATTTCAGCAGCGGAAGTTGGTGCAACTGAAGATAGACCACTGGCACACACCCATCAACGCGGGGCGCCTCCCCCCACCGCCGCGGTCGTCCCCCCGCCGCACTCCGTTCCCGATTCCATGAACTCCTCCATCTCCGTCCCCCAGAGCTTGGGAATGAAGAAGGCCCTTTCCTACGTTAGCTTCATTGACCCAGGAGCAACCTCACCCTTCCTGTTGGGGGAAGCCCCCGAAGAACATACATCGACCTGCTTGCCTAGCAATCGTTTCTCATCAGCTTTTCTGCTCCCACGCAGTACAAGTGCATCCTTTATGGATAGTCAGATACACACACCCCTGGGGAGTGCGGAGGACGCCGAGGTGCACCGCATCTCCTCTGAGGAACTGGTATACAAGGTGGATCATGCCCAACTCACAGACTTTCTTCACTGCCTTCGTGCAATTCAATCCACTAGCTTCCAGGAGGAGGAGTTCATGCAGATGGGTCTTCGATTTGTTGTTCCCGGCATCCGTGTGTTTCGCGCAGCGTTCCGAGGAAGTGGACTGGAGGACTCAGAAGCCACAACCACAGCTGATCAGACGCTCTCCGTCTCATCCCGCTGCGACGGCCGGGTTGCCAACCTCCGTCCCCTGAGCCCCTACTCCGGACGCACCTCGCGACAGAACTCAATCAATACAAAAACGCTTTCACCCGCTAACTCCCACAGCGCTCTTGATCATCGCCCAGCAAGACGTTGTGTTCTTCTGCACGATATGCTCCCACTATTTCCAGGTGGTGAGGACATGCTTGTATTTATGAAGCAGGTTGCCCTCTTGCAGACCCTCGTTACCCGCGCCATTTGGAAGGTTGGCCTTCATATTGGGCAGAACCTACTTGAGCTCTTACCTGACCATCCTGACACTGAGCACGCCCCGACCGGAGAATAATCATACAGAGGATGGAGGAGGACCTATGGCCTCCTCCACATCAGGCCGACTGTTTCCCTCTCCCGCCATCCTCCCACGTTCTCCTCTCAATCTTGGGATTTCATGCACCCATTCGTGCTCTCTTTCGGGCACCCAATTCCTGGAGCACCGAGCACAAGATGTTCACTTGGCTCCAACCAACTCTGCCACACTGCCATGTGCATATCCTCTGAACATCGACCCCTCAACAACTGACAAAATTATATATACCCCTGCCACAATGCATCCTCACGAGGGATTCCATCAGCGACTTGTCTACAGCCTACGCATTCACAATCCTTGCGCACTTCCACCCTCCTTCTATACCATCTATAGAACGCCACTCCAACTCCAACCATGACTGCCCGCCCCTCCGTGAGCGTGTACTCCGCGTCCTCCGACAAGGTTGTCGGCACCTGCCCCCTGCCCGC